>JAVSBS010018166.1:25110-35213 GCA_033124195.1 Coracias cyanogaster | reverse complement strand
GTGGCTTGGGACATGGGGGATATGGGGGAGTGGGAAGGGGTGGCTGGGGACATGGGATCATGCAGGGACTTGGGCGTGGGGCCAAAGGCAGGGTGGAGCTGTGGGGGGATGGGGACAGGGGAACACCGGTGACAGTGCTGGGGTGTGGGGCTCAAGCTGGGGGAGCTGCCCACCTGCGAGGGCCTCAGGGACCCTGTTGGCTCCCATACTGGAGGTGGGGGGAGTTGGGCGCTTGTGATCCCCCACAGGGCAGCCTCACGCTTCTGGGGGGCAGGACCCTGCACCCCCAGAAGTCCCAGTGGCTGGTCCCGGGTGCTGTGCTCCATGGGTGCCTTCGGCCAGGACCACCCAGAGCGAGGCTCAGAGGTGGCCTCCCCAGGTGGCTACAGGGAGGCTGGGGGCTGGTGGGTGCTGCGGCAAGACAGGGGCCCTACTGCCCTTTTTGGGGGTCTGGGGATCCCCAGGGTACTGCAGCACAGAGCGGGGGCCCTGGGGGTCCCCTGGGTATTAAAATGAGGTGGAGCAGTCATTGGGGGGGCCGGGGGTCCCACTGCCTCACTTGGGGGAGCTGGGCTCTTCTAAGGAGGGGGACAGGAGGTCCCATGGGTGCTACTGGGGTCTCCTGGGTATTGAAGTGAGGTGGGGGGGCACTGGTGCCATTGGAGGGCTGGGGAAGCCACTGCCACTCTGCGGGGTCCCCTGGATACTGGGGGACCCGTGGGTGCCATTGGGGGTCTCCTGGGTATTAAGATGAGGCGAGGGGAAACTGGGGCCATCGGGGCGGGGGGGGGTGACTGAGAGCTCCACAGCCTCTCCTGGGGGGTCCCTGGGAAGCGCAGCAGGGCACCCGGCCCGGCGGGTCGGCCGGAACATCGCGGCGCGGGGCGGGGCGGGTTCCGGGCGGGCCGAGGCACGGAGCGGTGGGGGGGCGGAACCGGAAGTGCGGGGGACGTGGCGGAGCGGACCGGAAGCGGGGCCGGGCCGTTGCCGTGACAGCGGGCCCGGAGCCGCAATGGAGGCTGCGGCCGCGCTCACCGACATGTACGATCAGGCGCTGCTGGGGATCCTGCAGCACGTCGGGAACGTGGAGGAGTTTCTGCGCATCCTCTTTGGCTTCCTCTACCGCAAGACCGATTTCTACCGCCTCCTTCTG
The DNA here is from genome assembly GCA_033124195.1 of Coracias cyanogaster. Lineage (NCBI taxonomy): Eukaryota > Metazoa > Chordata > Aves > Coraciiformes > Coraciidae > Coracias > Coracias cyanogaster. The sequence continues at coordinate 34,060 of JAVSBS010018166.1, read as the reverse complement.
CGTCCCGGGGACCGCCTGGGCTTCCCTCCCGGCGCGGCGCAGGCCATGGCCCTCCAGGTACCAGCGGCGCGCCCAGACCTGCTGCGCCCTCCTGGGGCCGCTGGTCCGCGGCGGGCGGTGGCGAAGCCCGGCCGTGCTGGCTGTCGGCGGAGGCCCCGGTGGCCAGTGTTGTCCCCATCGCTGGGCCGCTCCGGCCGCGTGGGTCCCCTCCGAGCCGAGTGGGCCGTGTCCCCCCGGGGCTGGGCGGGTGTCTGCCAGCGGGACGGACGGGCCTGCTCTGGGACGGCTGTGGTGGAGAGGAGAGGAGACCAGGAATAGGGGCTGAGCAGCGCAGCAGCCCCCGGGTTACAGCTGGGCCTGGAGCAGGAGGAAGCAGGAGGGCTGTCCTAGCAGGTCGGGTGCTGGCGTGGCTGTGAAGTGGATGAAGAGCCTCGGGGGAGGCAGGGGCTGCGAGACCCTCATGGCCAGGGCGCAATAACACCCCCCCAGCACCCAGCCTCAGCACAGGGTCAGGGTGGGCTCATGGTGGGACTTGCAGGGAGTTGCCACCCGTGAGCCCAGGGAACAGGGAACCTGGAGAGCAGCTGAAGGCAGGTGGGGGCCCGGGGAGCTGGTCTGGGCTCTGCTGAGTGGGAAATCATGGCTGGCACTGGTATGTCAAAAAGCCCTGTCCTGATGTTTTCACTGCCCAGCGGCACTGGGGGCCTCTAACTTCGGGGATGTTATTAATCTTTATTAGCAGGGAGGAAACAAGCTCATAAAAGCAGGGGTGAGGCTGGATTTGGGGTGTTTGTCTGCTCAGCCTAGGTGAGTTTTCCTTCCCAAGTGGGTCAGGCTGGGGATGCTGCAGGCAGGCTGATGGGAGATCCCTGCCCCTCTACTGCTGTGGTCCCGCTCGTCACCCTCTGTCCCCAGGGTAGCCCCTGCCATGGGGAACGGGGAGCTCAGGGGGGCTCTTAGGCTGCAGAGAGGAAAGCTTGGACCCCAATCCAGTCAGCAGCGGGGCAGTGGGTGGAAGGCCGGTCCTGTGACCCTCTGGGGACCATTTCAGGCCTGGACGCAAGGAGGGAGGTGCAGCGCTGCGGCCATAACATTCCTTCCCCACGAGGGTGTTGGCCAGGGTGGCCTTGCGGCTGTAGTCACAGGGATCTGGCGTGTGGGAGACAGTTCAGAGGGACTTGTTTCCCCTCCTGGCCTGGCTGCAGCCTGGAGAAGGGCCTGGTTTTGAGGCTTTGCCCGATCTGTCCAGGGCTCGCTCAAGCTCAGGCTTTGGCTGGGGAGAAGGAGCTGGGGACGGGTGCTGTGGCTTTGTGTGGAGTGAAAGTGATCGCAAAGAAAGCAGCAGATGGAGTGGGGATGATGCCTGGCATTTGCCTCACCTGGTCCTCATCCCATGAGCTGCTCCCCACACGGGAAGGAGCCCAGGGTAAGGGGTGTGAGCCTGCGCTATGATAAAGCTGCTCCTGTCCTGCTATGGCTGCACTGGTGGGAACCTCCCAGCACTACATCCCTTTGTCCTACGGCTCCTATATCCGGAGGAGGACTCAGACTGAGCAGCGTTGCTGGCTGGGTGCATGGCCTAGTGCCTGTCTCCCACTGGAAGTGCCAAAGCTCCTGGGAATGAGGAAAGGCTGTGTTTGACGCTCATTCACTTCCCAGTACGTGTTTGCAGTGGCGAATGGCCTGGTGCTTGGGTGGGAGAAGCTGCAGCCCCTTTGGAGCAGGCATAGGCCTCAGATTGCCGGCCCTCCCTCAGCAGCATCCCACACTTGTGCAGGTGGGAGGTTGGGAGTTAAACCCACTGGACAGGCACGGCTGGGAGCGAAGTGCAGGGTGGGATTTCACCTACTTCTTGCTGTCACTGGCCTAGGCAGCAACCTCCTCACGTGCTGCACCTCGGAGGGCAGGGAGGGATGGCTCTTCTCTGAGCAAGGGCAGGGTTTTGACCTGAATCTGTCAGTTGTGGCTCAAAACTCCCCAAGGTCACTCTGCTCCTGCACCTTGGCCAGTTAAGAGAGCTCTGAGTCTGTTTGGGCTCAGCCAGCACCACTTAAGCTGAACTCCGGACTCTCCTGGGGCAGCTCATCCTGTTTGTGCCTCCTTGGAGGCTTGGTCTGAGCTTCAGACTTGCAAATGGCCCCTTGGAGAGCCTGGAGGGCAGGGTGAGAGGAAGCTGGAGGGGTGATGGCTCCCTGGAAGCCCCCTCCCCACCAGGAGCCAGAGCTCAGTGCTCTCCTTTTCCCTGGAGTAACCAGCCTCCTTCCCAGGCTGGTATGAGTTCAGCTGCCAGGGAATGATTTCAAAACAGCTTGCAGGAACCTGAGCTTTCTCCTGAGTTCTGTTCAATGTGGCCGGGTGGCTTTTGAAGCAGTTGCCGGCTGGTTTTGTTGGAGACTGAAGTGACTTGGTGGGTGAGCTGGGGTTACATGGTGTCTGGAGAGGGAGGGACAGTGACAAGGGCCCCAAGTGTGAAACGCTTCTCCTTTCCTCAGGCAGAGCTTGGTGGCCTCCTCACCTGCGTGCTTTGCTTCTTCTCTTTCAGGCGTTCAAAGTCTTTGAGCGGATGGCCCGGCAGGATGATGAGAAGAGGCACCGGGAGCTGGAGGCGAAGTTGAGGAAGAAGGAGGAGGAGGAGGAGGCTGCTGCAGCAGCTGCTGAGAGAGCGAAACTGTCACCTGCAGCTCAGGAGGTTGAAGTGGAGACAACAGAGGACATCCCAGCACTGGGTGCTGTCAGCACTGGGGACACATCGGAGTCGGCTGGAGCCCAGGACGCAGTCCCCAGCCCTGTGTTGGTGGAGCCCCCGGGGGCCGCTGCCCCAGCAGAGCCCCAGCCACCGGAGCTGCCCACGTAAGGGTCTCATGCTTTCCTTGTGCTCCTGGAGAGGGGAGGCAAAACCCCAAGGTGGTGTTTGCTGGCTGCTGTGCAGCCCTTTTCAGGGGATCACCCTGCTCTGTGGGCACTTGGTCCTCCAGAGGCCATGAGGATTTTCCCCTATGGCTGGAATGTCGTGTCATTCCCTGCTGGAAGGCAGGGCTTTGCTGTCCCATGGCTGCTTTGGTGTCTGCCCCTCTGCTCCGAGCAGGGAAAGTGGCATGTGTCCGTACACAGCCCTGCAGAGCTGGGGCCACTCCCTGTGCTTTGTCCCTTCTGATGCTCGCCCATGGTCCTGTCTGTCTCAGGCCTGGGAAACCCCAATGCCATCCTGTGTAACCGTTTTCTCATGGAAAGGCACTGTTGGGCTCCCCGGTGTGCTGTGAGGTGTCCCACAGCCAAACAGGGCTCACAGAGACACCCAGAATACCCTCAGTTGGGTGCAGGCAGGCCTGGCTGTGTGACAGCAGCCATGACATCAAATCTGTGCAGGAAGACATGGGTTTGGAAACCTCTGGAGACCTCCAGCCCAGCCCTTTGCTAGAGCGGAAGCAGCTTTGAAGATCAATCAAGTGCTGGAGGGAGTTTTTCTCTTGCACCATGGTCTTTCACCAGACTCAGATGCTTTCGAGCAGGGCTGAGCAGCCTCAGTTTGTACAAAAATGCCCTTGTTTCAGGGTCCTGCTGGGGTATCCATGAGTCTTCCTGCTTGCTCCATCCCCGGAGCAGTGGGAAGTGAGCTGCAGCAGGCCAGTGTGGCCTTTGTGAGTGCAGGGTGCCATGCTGGCATCACTTGTCCTTCCCTGGGTGTCATCTTGACCCCAAGCCGGGGCAGAGCTGCCCAGCACTCCCTCGGGGCCTTGTGTGCTGCCGAATTCCAAGCTCCGGCGTCTCCTCGCTGCCCAGGTCAGTGTGTTGCCTCACCCAGGGGAGGGATGCCACACCGGGTCGTGGCACGTTGCTGTCTCCAACCGCTCACCTGCTGGTCAGATCCAGCATCTGTCCCTGCTGTCCCCTGGTGCTTGGGCTGGTGAGCCCTGTCCTCTGGCTGGGTTTTAGACACATCCATGGCAAGAGTGAGCTGCTGGAGGGAAGCAGCTTTGCTGGGAGAGCCCTGAGGGTACTGGGGTGGCACTGAGGGGCAGAGAGGATTTGGAGCCCAGCTTTCGGGGGCTGTCAGCCCTCAGCTTAGGGAAGGGATGGTCTGAGGACCAAAGTCTTGAGGGCAGAGGGATGATAAGTGGCAGGGCTGGTGGAGTCAGAGCCTGCAGCCCCAGCTCAAGGTGGTGGTAGAGGAGGGCCCGAGTGTGATGTCTGGGGGGTGGAAGAGGAAGGGTTCCAGCTGCACCTGGGCAAAGCACCAGCAAGTAACTCGATCCAGCGGGGAGGGGGAGAAGGGCTTGTGCTTAATGTGACCAGTCTGACACACATCCCCCAGGATAAAAATAAGCCAGAAGCCAAAAATGAAATCACCTGAGAAGCCACATTCTGCTGCCTGAGCCTGAGCCATCCTGCAAAAGAAGGATCGTCCCCAGGGCTGTCAGTCTGACACCTCGCCCAGCGCAGAATTAACGAGCCAAAAAAAGCCCTGTTAGAGAGGGCAGGTCTCTGCGGCCCGGCTGTGCGGCCATGATGCTGACCCCTGCACTTCCAGCCCGGCTTTATCCTACACAGAGAGGAGTTGGAGGGACTTGAGTCCCTCCGGAGCTGGAGCTGCCCTGAATACCAGCCACTCGTGCCCCCTTGGCTGCATTCCACTCCGTGAAGTTTTGACTTGGCCTTTTGTCGTGAGGGCAGTGGCCATGGTGAGCGGTGTTTAGTTGCCTGAAAACAGATGTCAAGGCTCCAGGAAGGGCACTGGAGGGATTAGAAAGGAAGCTGAGGCTTGTGCCGGGGCAGGATGTGTGTTATGGGGACAGTTTCTGCTGCTTGTGTGCTTGGCCAGGTGTAAAGTGCAGCCCTTGTGTCCTCCACTCTGTCCTGACACAGCCAACGAGTGGCCCCTGACAGACCCGAGACGCTTGGGTGATGTTTTGCAGCTTGCAGAGGTGGCATCAAACACAGCCCTGCATGGCAGCTCTCCTGATGATCTGGCCATGAAAGAAAGGACCTCACACCCTGCAGTGCTCCAGGCTGGGGCGGAGCAGCTGGAAACTGCCTGAGGGAAAGGACCTGGCAGGGTTGCACAAGAGCCAGCTGGAGATGAGCCAGCGTGTGCCCAGGTGGCCAAGAAGGTCACCAGCATCCTGGCTTGTGTCAGCACCAGTGTGGTCGGCAGGACCAGGGCAGGGATTGTCCCCCCGGACTGCGACCTGGGGAGGCCCAACCTCAAATCCTGGGGTCAGTTTTGGGCCCTTCACTCCCAGAAGGACCTTGAGGGGCTGGAGCGTGGCCGGAGAAGGGCAATGAAGCTGGGGAAGGGTCTAGAGCAGGAGTGTGGTGAGGAGCAGCTGAGGGAGCTGGGGGGGTTGAGCCTGGAACAAAGGAGGCTCAGGGGAGACCTTCTGGCTCTGCACAACTCCCTGAAAGGAGGTTGGAGCCAGGTGGGTTCGGGCTCTTCTCCCGAAGAACAAGTGATAGGACAAGAGGAAACGGTCCCAAGTTGCACCAGGGGAGGTTTAGGTTGGACATTAGGAAAAATTTCTTCCCCAGAGGGGTTGTCCAGGGCTGTCGCAGGCTGCCCAAGGCAGTGGTGGAGTCCCCATCCCTGGAGGGGTTTCCAAGCCGTGGAGATGTGGTGCTGAGGGACATGGTTTAGTGGTGCCTGGGCAGAGTTGGGGGCATGGGTGGACTCGATGATCTGAAAGGTCTCTTCCAACCCGAACAGCTCTGACTTATTGAGCGTGCGTCCCTCTGTTATAACGGGCGCAGACCCGGGGAGCTGCGTGTGCTCTGCCGTGCCCCATCTCCCAGCGAACGGGGCCGGGGCAGGGCTCAGTGCTGAGGGGGACGGCGGAGCCTCGTCGTGTGACAGGACGGGACAGATCGCGACACCTCCGGGGCGGTGCAGGCGGCAGCCGCTGCCGCTCCAGCCGGGAGGGGAACGGAGACACCGGCGAGCGGCGGCCGCTCCCGGCGGCTCGAGGGGCTGCAGCTGCCGCACCCGGCGGGACCCCCGCGGCCTGGGCGCTCGCCTCGTTCCCCTCCGCGCCGGCCGGCGGCGGAGCGGGCCCGGCTCGGCCCGGCTTGGCCCGGCTCGGCCCGACCCGACCCGAGCGCGGTCCTCGGCAGTGTGAGGCGGCTCGTGTTGTCTGCCCGGCTGTCCCCTCCCTCCCGGAGCGCTGGCGCGGCTGCGGTGGCCCTTGATACGGGAGCGCTCCTCCAGGCCTGCGGCGGGCAGGAGCGGGCGGCCCACCTTCTGCTCCAGGACACCCGCCGCCCCCCGAACGGGCCCGTTACTGCCCCCGGCGGCGGCCGTCTCTGCAGCGGGAGGCGCTTTATTCTTGGCGGCGGCGGGGCCGGTTTTGGGGCCCGCCGGCTCGCTGGCGGCTGCCCGGGGCGCCTGGCCGCGGCTGTAAGCCTGTCCCGAAGGTCTCCCGTTATTCCTGACGTCCATTTTTGTCCCTGGTCGGATTCCCTCCGCCGCAAACGCTGCGGCGAGCGAGGGATTTTGTGCCCATGAAGGTGCCTGCTTGTAGGGCTGAGACCTAAACGGTGCTCCATTTAATTTGGGGGGCGTCCTATTAATTGTTTGGATGGGTCCAGTGACGCAGTTTTTGTTAGCGGTTGATGATGTAGCGTTTGCTTTGCCGTGGAAGTGTAACTGTAGTGTATTAAGATCGAAGCAAACAAAGGGAAAGTGTTCTGCTGCAGATCGGACGTTTGGTATTTGTGCTCACAGGAGCAGCTCAGTGATGTCAGAGCTAGCACCATTTTCCTCAGTTTGTAGCCTAGATTTTATTTCTTTATGCTTTTATGATATGAAGCCCTCTAGGCCTGAGGGAGTATATCATTGGCACTGTCCCTTTAGTTTGCTAGCAATTGAATGAGAGCATTCTTTTTATTTACCACTACTTCTGTTCTTAAGAACTTATTTGTTCTTTCCACCTAATACCTGTTATGAGGTTTATTTTAGTTTCATTGGCTTGTGATTAGCCTGGCAATGGATGCTTGATGTTTTCTACATTAAAACCTATATATCTCTTATCTGAGTTGGTAAGGTGCATTTATCAGGTTTTGTCGACGGTAAACTGAGGCAGTTAAGGCCCAATGTATTCAGGCGTGGTACTGCTGATTACTTGTATGACTTGTATATATGTGGATACTTTTAAAATTCATCTTAGTAATACATCTGCATCATTAGGTGTCTCAATCTATTCAGAAACCTTTTCATATTGTGCTTTGCAGTCCTAGAGGCATGTTATTCTTAGCAAAATCAGAAATAAAAAGCTGTTCTTGTGAGTCCTATATCAGTGCTCAAACCTTACATTCATTCATGCTTGTAACTTTTATTTTTTTCCCCCTCCTCCAGGAAGCCCTTACCGGCCCGTAATTGAAGGATTAGGAAACTATCCACAAAAGAAGTTCTACAATATCTCAAAGCTTGGAGGCGCCAAGTATGGTAATAATACTTTTTAGTTGGTTGTAATTACGTTGGTGCCAGTGGTTAACGTGCGCTATTTACTGCTGTAAAATGTTAGGAAATGCCACTGAATATGTGCGTTCTTCATAGATGTATTTGAAGGCTTATAATTTCCCAGTCTGTTACTGCTTTATGAATTGGGTAGAGGCTAATACTTCACATAGCTTTTTTTCAGTAAGGGAGAAAGTACAGGTGTTGCCAGAGTTTTCAGCAATACTCCAGATCAGAATAATTTCTCTTTTGAAAAAAATGAAGACAGAACTCCTATGTAGTACTTCAAAACTAAAAATATTTTTTACTATAATTTTGTACTGCTTCTTGGTGGTCAGGTTTCACCTTACCAGCAGCTTCAGATAGTGGGTAGCTCTGTGTTCACTGGAACATAGCTCCTACTGCAATTGCTGCAGGAAAATTACATTTTGTGGTGTTCATACAATTGCTTAATCTCAGCAGGTCATTAGTATGCAACATAACACTAAGTGGCATGTGCCAAAAAAGACTTTTATTTGGTCTCTATATCTGGGTGGTTTTTGTTTCTTTGTTTTTGTTTTGTTTTGTTTTTTTTAAAAAAAGCGTGCCCATGTGATGGAGGAGGGGAACACCTGAGATGGAGAGAGCTATAGGTCAGTGTCAGCTGGAATAGGCTTTACTCTGGTAATCAAACCATACTTTTATTATTCTCTCCCTTTGATTATACGTTAAACTCCTAAAACACTTACCTGAGGTACATATAAAGGTATATGGGATTTTTTTTTTTCCGTTTTGCAAGGTCTGAATTACTCTTCTATATTCACAGAATTTGTGATGTGCTTCTTAACTAAAACAAATAACCAGTGGATGATTCAAAGGGAAGAGATTAGCTAGTGCACAAGAGCTGCTGAAACTTCTGTGCATCTGTAGCATCTGGAGTTGCTCATTGCATTTGTTGCTAGAACATTAATTTTGGGTTTTACCTGTTTGCCCTCTGCCTTGGGGCTTCTGACTACAATCTGATGATAAGTGCCTGTTTAATCAGATTACAAATGTAAATGTTAATGGATTTATTTGCCAATTTGCTAGGGAGAATCTGATTTTCTAGTTTTTAAAGTAATGCTCAATTGTGGGGGAAAACAGTAGCTAGAAAGAGCTCAGAATGATTTAGGGCAGAGGAGGCATCTGGAAATCTAGTCAAGCCTCTTGCTAGGGTAAGAATGAACTTCTGAAGAGCCTTTTTCGACTGAGTTCTGCAAATCTGTAAGGATGGAGGTTGCGCCAGCTGTCTTGGTCATGCGCTTAACCACCCTCCCTGTGAACTTCTTTTTCCTTTTACCCAGTCACAGTGTCCCTTCCTGGACCTTGACTTTTTTTTTTTTTTGGTCCTTTCACTGGGCACCTTTAGGAAGTCAGGCCTCACCTTCTGTGCAGTTCTGTTGTGCTTGTTCAGCCATCATCATTTTATGCTGCCATCAGTTGCCTGATCACACAAGCCAACACTGAACTCAGCAACATCCCCTC
>JAVSBS010018166.1:0-24965 GCA_033124195.1 Coracias cyanogaster | reverse complement strand
CCATGACCACCTGGGTGAGGGCAGAGCCATAGAGACACAGGTGGGCCAGGTTCTGCCTCTGGAACATGAAGCCAACAGAAACAACAAAAAATTCTGCTAGGCTGTGACTCATTCATGGGTCAACTCCAACTCAGGGCCCACAACTCAGGCCCCAGCACTTCAAGTTCCTATTAGGTTGTGGACAGCTACAGTTAGCTCATGTAGCTTTGTCTTCTAAGGGTGAGCAAACCCAGATCTCTTAACTGCTTCTGTGTGTCAGGTACAGCATCCCCATAGTAATCTTGGAAGGCCATTTGCTGGGTCTGATCTCATTGCTTGTGTTGTCCTGTATCCTGTGAGGCCCAAAACTACATGCAGTATTGCAGCTGTGAGCCTTCTAGTGCCTAATAGAGAGAAGTAGTCGCTTCTTTGTAGCTGATGACTGCTAAGCAGCCCATTGGAAAGGTGGATTTTTCACTGTAAGGTTGCACAAGAGAAAACAAAACAATTTTCTTCTGGTAAGTTGGCTTTTGAATAGAGTGGTAGCATTACAGCTGATTAGACATGTATTTGATGACATTCTTGAAATATTTGGAGTGACTTGTCTAATTAGACAACAATGCATAATATCTGTGAAGGACACACAAAGAGAACAGGATTAGCAAATCCTGTATTAATAGTTTGCAGACAAACCTTTGGATTTGTTTGAGACCACCAAATCTAATTTTTTGCTCAAGCAAAAAAAAAAAACTAACAAATCACCTGCTTCTTCCCAACTAACTTTTTTTTTTATATTTCTCACTCTTTTCCAAGTCATTTGCCTGCTTGAATGATGCTGAAAATAATGAGAGCTGGGGAGAAATGTGAATTAATCTTGATTTTTTTGTTTGTTTGTGGTGAATGGTGACATCTGCTTCTTTTTTCCTCCCACTTATTTTGTTCTCTTTTCCAGTTCCCTATTTTTTTTTTTTGTGCCAGAAAGCTGCTTCTAGTCAATACCTTAATCCAGATAAGTAAAAAACACCGAAGTTTTATTTGGTGAAATGCCATCGTCTATATCTATGAAATATGTTGAATTTTTGGGCACATGGCATAATAGTTTCTGGTCTTCATATCACTCATCATTTTAAAAAAAATCTGGTATTGGATGGTTTTTGGCTTGATGTCTCAAGTAATGAAGTGGTGAAATTTACAGGTGAAAAGTATTTCTGAATATTCTAATTGTTGCTTTTCACCAGCTCTGATCAGTAATCCCAGCTCTAGATTCCTTGCATCTGTATCCTGCCAGTGTAGCATACCTTCTTAAATGTCACTGTCTTAACACAGTGCGGTCAAGCCATTGGTATCTTCCATTCGAATCCCATACGATAACTCATCTTCTGAAATGTACACTTATGCAAACTCACTGTTCCATATTGTGTGATGAAGATCAAACTCAAAGGCAGCTGGAAAAGCAGGCTCCTGTAGCTCTCATCCTTCCAATCCCAAGCAAAGTGGAATTCTTTAGAAATGTGATACTGGGATTTTTAAGAAACTGCATAAGCTGAAGGTGTTGCACTAATTAAGTCAGTTACTTTGCTTTACCCTAGATACTCTGCCTTATTCCATACGAGTGTTGTTTGAATCCAGTATCCGTAACTGTGATGGCTTCTTAGTGAAAGAAACAGATGCTATGAACATCTTGGACTGGAAAGCAAAACAGAATAATGTTGAAGTGCCCTTCTGTCCTGCTAGAGTTGTTCTTCAAGACTTTACGTAAGTGTGTATGCAGCAGAAACGTACGTGGAAATAATCTGTGTAAACACGAAGTTGTATGTACAATTCTTTGCTGTGAAAATAAGTAGCACCTAGCCTTTTGATAGTGAAATATATCTTTTTCTTGGTAGACACTTATGTCCTGCTTCTGCTGTCCAGTAGATTCCTCATGATAACTCCTGTCCTTGCAGCACATGTAATCATTTCATGGGGTACCCTGGTTTTAGTGCAGGTTGGTGAGGCTGAAGGTGTTGGCCTACAAGAAATACTTTACAGGATAAGAGCAAATGGAAGAAGTGACATTCTGACTGTAGGCAGATGGGTGGCAATTCATTGAAATTATAGAATTCTTGCTTCAGAGAACTGAAGATCAAATATTGCTTACTCTGCTAGTGTATGTAATCCAATTGAATGCATGAATAATACATATATTAAAAAAAAGAAATGTCTTAGGGTACTAACTTTCTTTGTGATTTGAGTATGGCCTAGCTAAAAGGACAGTGCTTCAGCCATTTAGAAATGTGAAATTTAAGGTGACTCATTAGCAAAATTAGCCCATTTAGCTGACTCATTTATCAATAAGTGAAGTGAGTTAAAAAAGGAGTCGTGGTAATAATAAAAATGAGAGCACTTCTGCTTGGCAAGCAGAGCGAGGAAGATTTGCTTTGTATTGCATGTTATTCTCAATATTGTACTTCAGGCACATTTATCTCTGTAATAGCAACCAGAATAGTTTTGTGAAATGCTATTAGCTTCAGAAATGGCTGGCTCTGTAAGAAGAGTAATAATACATGCGAAGGTGTTAATGTATAGCGTGAGCATCGTTTGTATAGCAAGGTTCTATCATGCAGGTAACAACTATCTAAAAATTAGTTTTTGTAGTAAAGTACCATCGCACTTCAGAAGCATAGCAAGACAGAAGAGAAATGTAATTCACTTCTTCGAGATGTTCCTATGTTCTTATTTGGTATGTTACCTTCAAACATGCTGTTGCTTGTTGTGAATGAATACTGCTCCATTAACTTTTCGGGATGTTTCAAGTTCTTTAAAATTTAGAGATTAGAATAGTAGGGCTTTATTATCTAAAGTAGAACTTAGGTAGACCTAGAGTTAAGGTAACATACAAGCTTCTTTCTGTTTAGTTTTTTAGTGAGTTAATTGCCCACCTTACTATACTACTTTGTTTTTCATTGGCTAGTGGGATTCCAGCAATGGTGGATTTTGCTGCCATGAGGGAAGCTGTGAGAAATGCTGGAGGAGATCCGGTGAAAGTCAATCCTGCCTGCCCAACTGATCTCACTGTTGACCATTCTCTGCAGATCGATTTCAGTAAATGGTAACGTGGTTTTTTTTCATGAACTGCACAGTTTTGTCTGATCCTGAAGTATGGATTCATTCTGGCCTTGGTACTGTCCCATCAAATTTTGTCATGTGTGGATCCCTGAAACTAGACCTGATGGTATCTGAAAGACAGCAGGATAAAAATGGGTAAAATAACACTCTTGAAAAGGAACAGAGTGGTTGTGAGGAGTTACGGATGAAGCTGACTGACAACCCAAATTCTGGGCAAGGGATTGGTGAAATAACCGCATCTGTCGTTGTTTCTGGAAAATGTCTTAAGAGAATGAGTCGGAGGAAGTCTGTAACTTTGCTTTGCCCTGGTTTTACTGTTAAACGAAGCTTTTGATTTTTTTTTTTTTGTGTGACTGCCTTGTCACAGCTCCAGAGACACATCTTGCAATCCTGCCAGATACATTGGGAGACTGTCATTTCAGCCTATAGATTGAGTGAATTTTTTGTGGGTGTGGATTTTACAACAGACTAAAAAAGACTGCACATATTTGCAGAGAGAAAAGTGTACTTTTAGGAGTCTGGAAAACTATTGGGACTGGAAAACTAACAGCAACATTTTCCTTTTCTAACGGGAAATGTGATGAAAACAGCCTGGGGCTGCCTTATGCTAGAAACAAAATACTACAGAAGAGGAAATACTTGTATTTTATTTAGCATTTGCTGAAGTAAATTGTAATGTGGCCCCCCTCCACATTCTCCCCCATCCCTCCTCCATGGAGCCTTTCAAACTCCTGCAGACTTATGTAAATTGCTCAAGCTCTTTGGGAATTCTAAAAGTTTGTGGGGAAGATGTCTGTGGTCAAGTAGAGGTGGCTGCAGGAGTCATTTCTGTAGACCTACCAAATAGATACAGGGTTTCACTTGAGTTAGTATCAAGAGTGAAGAGAAGGAAGCTACAAATCATTTGTTGTGTTGCATATGTGTTGTTCCACTTCTGTGGTCTATCCACTCTGGTGTCTGGGGGGATGGCTGATTCTACTGCAATTAAGCCAGCCTAAAATTACCAGAAAGACCAAGTGTTGGCAAGAGATCTCAACATGCTGCATTGCAATGATAAATCCGGCTTCTGTAGTTTCACTTCTGGAAAGCTTACAGGATCTTGGCAGCTGCTGGCTCATGATAAGAAACCCTTCACCACAGGATGGTTTATGCTATTCTTACATAGCTTCCACCTCCTGCTGGTTAAAGCCGCATGGACTAAGTTGGGATTTAGACAGGGTGTCCTCTGAGACCATGCAATATCCTGCAGTTTGATAACTAAGTATCTTTCTGTGTTACTAAAGCAGAAGAAAGCAGTGGCTTTTAACTAGGAATCCGTGATTTGGTAAATAGAGAGGTAAAGAGTCAGTCATTTTGCACAACAAGCTTTCTTTGCTCTCGTGAAGACTAAGTATTATACAAACAGGGCTGTGTGCAATATGGACTGGGTTTAAAAAAACGCCTACTTTTCTGTCTTACCTTTGACTTGGTGTATAAAATTTCAGAGCCTCTGAGAATTTGTATTAAAAGCCTAATTGAATAACAAAGTTACATTTCTTTCCTTGAGAAAGTTTTGTAATGATTTCTCTGTGGATTTGACAGAATATGTATAGCGCTGTCTTAAAACAAACAAGCGAACAACAACAACCCACAAAAACACGTGCTGAACACATGTTCAGCAAGTCCAGCACTTGGATGACGCTCTACTCACACATTTAGAAGTTTAAAAACCTGAGTTTAGCCTTTACAACATTGTAAAGATTTCTGGTCTGTTGTGAACAAATTGAAGGAGTAGTTCATCTGGAATTAATCTTCTGCACAATCCCGTTCTGTTCACTGATCACACGACATTACTTAACTAAGCTTATCCAGTGGTGGTTTATTTTGCAACAGAGTTGTAGTAAAATAACTTTTTTTCAGATATTTCATAATCTGTTGAAGGGCAAAACATAAAAAGAAGAAAGAGGAAGAAAATAAGAGCAAAATTTCTGATGTCTAAATTGTTCCTTTAATGTTACAGCGCAATACAGAATGCTCCGAATCCTGGAGGTGGTGATTCACAGAAGCCGATGGCAAAGCTTTCTCCACTTAAGGCACAGCCTCGGAAGGTACCTTGCAGGGGTCAAACTGGCTGCAAGGGGCCATGTAGTTCCAGAGATTCGAGTCGCAACTCGGGACAGTTTTCTGCGCAGATTGAGAACACACCTCTCCTCTGTCCTTTCCATCTGCAGCCGGTGCCTGAGTATGAAAGCTTCCTTTTTTTATTATTTCTACCTTTCTGTGTTGTTAAGCACTGCTTCTGACAGTTTGTAGAGATACGATTTTTTTTTTTTTCCTCTTAATGTACTTCTGTGCTGTTCTTCACATGTGCCATAGATGGGTTTCAGCATCTAGAAGGTCTGATGCGGATTTTAATTAGTCTACAGCAATTTATTTTTCTTACAAGAAGGCTTTACTTAAGACAGTGCAGATGGTCAATGGTGTGACTCATGGCTCTGGTTTTTAAATTAAATGTTGGTACTTCCCTTTTCTCTTTACAAGGACAACAAAGCATAGGGGTAAACCTCTGTTTGTTACAAAGTGAACTTCATTGAGTAAATCAATGAAGCATTGATCTATTTGTAAAAGCAAATTTTAGTTTTTCCTGTGAGAACTCTTCAAAATCTCTGAAAGAATAACCAAGAACTAGCCTATACAGCATCCCCCAGCTTCTGTGGAATCTCACATCGCATCTGTCATTTACTTGAAATTCAATTAATATCCTGCCTGTATGTAATGGCCCAGGGCAACTTCCTCTGTCTGCCTCTTCCAGTTTTTCAGTATTATAATCAGGTTATTGTGTACCATTCCATCTATGACAATTACATGTAATCATCCTCCCTTTCAGCTGCCACCTCTTCTGTCTGATAGTGTTCAGATCCCTATCTTCCTGTGCTGGACAGGTGTAGAATTTAAAAGCTGACCAAATCTGTAGCCCACAGTGACAGACTGCTGTTTGTCTCGGTTATTTTATAGTTATGCAAATATTCCTGCTCAGTACAGGTGTCAGAATCCACAATTAGCGTTTTTGGCAGTATTGATATAGGTCTGGCAGCAAAACAGCAGTGGTATTTGTTAAGGTGCAGTGTGAATGATGACTGTCCCTCAGGGCCTTGCAACGCAGTATAGCTGTCAACCTCGTGATACTGCAGAGAAGAAGGGGAAGGACCACGATGTAAAATACACCTCCAGAAAATTGGTGACTGTCTTCCTTCCTGGTACAAAGCAAGTGTGTTCTCTTAGTTGTCCGCCTTCTTAAAGCAGAGGCAGTTCCTGTTAAATTTTGGATTACTCCTTTGTAATGAGTATCAGTATCTTAATCAATAACGCACATTAAGAAGAGATGGTTCATTATAGGAGATGGTACTGATAAGTGTAGAAAAAATGGTGGCTTGGGTGCAAAAAAAAATACAGAAATGGAGGATAGTTGCAGTTGCCCTGATGTTCCACTCAGTTGCTGAAAGGACTAGTGTGAACACAAAGTGTTTTTACATGAACATCTTGGTTCTTTACTGTATTGAATTTTGACGTGTGCAACCTGTAAGACTACTGATTAGGAAAAAAAAAAGCTGTATTGTAGTACATGCTTGGAATAGATGAGTATTTTTGAGATCAAATGCTTTAGGCAAACTATATTTAGAATAAACATGTTCTCAAGCACAGCACAGATGAAATCAGTTATTTTTCACTGTTTACCGAAAGCTTGCTCCAAGGAAGGAACTATCTTTGTTGTAGTAAACCACTTCAACTTGGGCTGCAGGCTTAAATGAGTCTTTCATCGAACAAGAGCAAAAATAATAACTTGTTGTTCTGAAATTTGAAATAAATTCTGAGAGTGCTTGTAAACCTGCTATCTTCCTAGGCCTGAGACAGTATTGAAAAATCAGGAGATGGAGTTTGGCAGAAATAGAGAGAGGCTTCAATTTTTTAAGGTACGTCTGTGT
This sequence comes from Coracias cyanogaster, assembly GCA_033124195.1. Taxonomy (NCBI): domain Eukaryota; kingdom Metazoa; phylum Chordata; class Aves; order Coraciiformes; family Coraciidae; genus Coracias; species Coracias cyanogaster. The sequence goes on along the minus strand of JAVSBS010018166.1, from coordinate 17,916 downwards.
ACCAGTGGGCTTTGTATTGTGTTTTGGCTGTTTTAAGAGCTTGCTCTATTTGTCTACCTGTGTTTTATGTTTAGATGATAAATGTAAGCATTTGGAAATGTCAAACTCTCAAATAGGAATTTAATATGGGAACAAAAGTGGCTAATAACATGGTTTATGACTTTGAATCTAAAAATTGTTAGGCAGCGGAAGTTAGAAATCTAGATGTCACTTAAAGGGGAGATAATTTTTTTAATTCTAACTTTAAAAAGTTTGTCCGAACCAAATAAAAGTGTAGTGGGAAAGTAGTGGAAAAAATAGCTATTTATAAAAGCATTAGTCTTTTTAATGAGCTCAGTGCCTTAGGTCATGATGAGTTTATGGGTAAAAGGTTCATTTATCCAACGTGTTGAACAGAGGCTGAGACACTGCTGCTCTCAAACTAGGCAGCAGTGCTGGTAAGCTTGGTTTTTTATGGAAGCCTTGTATGGTGAACATCAGCTTCTTTGCTGCTAGTCAAGGATCTGCAACATTGGTGTTTCATCCTCATCCACTAATTAACCATGGCTTTAGGAGTGCAATGCAATGATCTGAACGTAGGTAGAATGGGAGGCTTCTTTCTCAAAGTTATAAATCAGCTTTTAGATCATTAAAGAGGGAAACTGCCCAGCTGAACCTTCTTACAAGTTTCCATGTCAGCTCTTTCAAACGTAGCAACTTGAGTTTGCATGTAGCAAGATGCTTTTCTAAATTGCATCTTCAGTCTCATCCAGGAGTGTAAAAACGAAACTAAATTCTGCTGTAAGCACAAATGCTTAGGTTCTGTGGTCTAAATACTAGTCTTAGCTGTGCTTGAAATGAGCTGTCAAGTGGAAGGTAAGACGTTTATGCAGCCCAACGTTTGAAAGGTAGATATGAAATATTGATTCAGCCTTCAACAGGAATTGAACGAATGGTTTTGTGGATGATTAAGAAGGTATAGAATCCAAGGAGATCATGTACCTCTGTTTGACAAATGAGCAGAAGCCACTTGTGTAAATAGCAAGTGCTGTTTTATTGCATGTTAGTTCTGTCTTTTTAGTTCTGTTCTAAGAATTGAATATACCTTCAAAAAATGCAACTCTTTTTTTCTCATTTGGGAAAAAATACAGTGGAGCTCAAAGGTTTTCAAGAATATTTCTGTAATTCCACCTGAGACTGGAATGGCACACCAAGTTAATTTGGAGTATTTATCAAGAGTTGTTTTTGAAGTTAAAGATTTCCTATATCCAGATAGCGTGGTTGGCACAGATTCTCATACAACCATGGTGAATGGCTTGGGTATCTTGGGCTGGGGTAAGTATGTTAAGAATAACTTGATAGCGCTTTGAAAGGCATGCTAAAGCACTACTGAGAAATGGTTTTTCCCGCTGGATGTTTCTATCTCGGGCATAACAGGCTGTCTTGAACTGTTCTTCAGAATGTTTTTTTTTTAATCTAAAAGTCATGGCAGCTAATGTTTCTTTCCATTGAAAAACTGTTTTTTGTAATTTAAAGATAAAATAGCTGAAAACCAATTGCTATTCAAAGAATATGGTTTATACCTGTGGTGTAAAATGTTTGAATGCTTCTTTTCTCTTGGAAAGTTAATTTTAGGTATAAAATATTTTCTGGTTCACTGTGAAGTCTAACTTCAGCAGTAGTCTTGCTTGATTTCATTTTTCATGTATAAATATTTAATGGAGAACATATACATTTCTTGCTGTAGCCTATATGCTTAATAGGAGGGGTTTTAGCAGATTTTAGGGCCTCAACATAGTGTTGGTTATTTAAACTGATGAAAAGCAACCTAATATTCTCCTTCCAGGTGTTGGAGGGATTGAAACAGAAGCAGTGATGCTGGGGATGCCGGTTACTCTCACTTTGCCTGAGGTTGTTGGATGTGAACTGACAGGCACAGCCAGCCCACTTGCTACATCCATAGATATTGTTCTGAGCATTACAAAGGTAAGTGTCTGATGCCTTTCCAAACAAAGCAAATGTTGTTGCAAGTTCTAGCAGTGGTGTTTGAGAACTGAGTTAAATGCTGGGAGTATTTTTAGTATAACTTTAATCATGACAGTGCGGAAGATCAAATAATCTCTAACCATTTTTATTTAATAGTCTTCCAATTTTTTTTTCTTTTCCCCCTGTCGTGTTTTATTTGCAGGCCCTCTTTCACTGGTATTTTTTTTTTCCCATTATTTTTAAAAACAACTGTATATGCAGGGTTAGGGGCAGGGGAGAGAAGCTCTGTTTTGTTTCTCTCCGTCTGGCAGCATGTAGGCTACTTCTCCAGCTCAGAAAATTTTTCTGGATACCCTCTTTGTTCTAAAACTCTCCTGCAAGAAATGAGGCCTATCTGTGGTTGTACACTGGTACCTGGTATAACTCAAAAGAAATTTTCTGAAGGCAGGGTTTTGCCAGGGTGGCACAAACTGTCACTTCTGTGGTAGATGAAGTAAGCATCAAAGCATTGAAGGGCTATGATTGCTTTTTCTTCTTTTGGGCATGATGTTTAAAGAAGCATGTATCTGTTCTCAACAAGGAAATCTAAAGAACTCTGTTGCAGATGGAGGTGTGGTTTATTACATTAACTTCCAGTGTAGGTTTTTAGAACCCAGTATGTTAATAGGGCTTGGGTTTTTCACAAACACAGGCCTTAAGGTTTCAGCTTTGGTTTTAAATGTTCCTGAGTTGCTCCTTGTGAATTGTTGCAACAAACATTGCTTACGTTGGACTTCCTCACATAACAAATGTTGTTGTGTATTCTTTTAAACAGCATCTTAGGCAAGCTGATGTTGCTGGAAAATTTGTTGAGTTCTTTGGGAGTGGAGTTTCCCAGCTGTCTGTAGCAGACCGAACTACAATTGCAAATATGTGTCCTGAATATGGTGCTATTCTGAGCTTTTTCCCTGTTGATAATGTGACACTGAAGCACTTAAAGCATACAGGTAAAGAAGAAATGAAAATAGTGATTTATTGTAATGGTTTTACATATATGGCAATACATTTTTGCTTAAAACGCCATAGTTCATAAACAGTGATTTTTCTGCAGAGTTCTGATGTGGATTTAATGTATAGAATTCTGCTGTACAGTGTAGGTATGTGTCATGGGAGATAGTTGGCTACAACTTTTATCCTGTAGAACCTCATGCATCTGAATAATACCTACTGCAGAAGTTGTACCATACATATTTACTGTGGGCTAGTTTTGTGAGATACTTAGTATGTGGCATTTGGGCTTTACTGGCAGGCAGGGATGTTTTCTTGTGGCCTATTTTGTCTTCCATGTATTCGAGGGAGGCTGTAGCTTTTGTATGCACAACAGTGGCATGTGGGTAGCCAGCTTACACGTGAGGTTGTGTCCAGTTTGCTTCACCTGATTTACTAACATGTTATTTTTTTAACATTCAGAGTCCTTGTTTCTGAAAGCATATGTAAACCTTTAAAAGAAAGGTATTAAGAAAATTTTCACTTATATTTTGAAAAGTATATGGAATGTAAGTCCTCTCAATAGTAAATGAATCCTTTAAGTACCTGTAGATTCCCTACAAATTCAACATCTGAAATGATTGCTAGAAATAAGTGAAACTGCAAAATAAATCACAACACATTTATGATTTTTTTTTTCTTCCTTTGAAGAGTGTTATTTCTCTGTTTCAAGCTAAGCTAGAAGGATGCCAGTTCCTTATCAAGCTACTCGAGATAGAGAAAGCCACAGGGTAACAGATATTTTAAAAAGCTCATGCGCATAAGTAAGCCTTTCTGAAACTGAAATTTCTCTCTTTAATGAGTTAAACATTTTTAACAGCACATGTGTTTTGTCTGGTCAGTGCAAAGCAAATTAAACCTTCTCTAACAGTAGCCAGTAACACTAGCTATTGTCAACTAAGCACATGAGCTATAAGAAACAAGTAAATCTTATAGATAAAAGCTTTTTGAGCTTCAGGAACAAATCTGTAAGTCTAATTACAGTTACTACTGCTAGACTTGGAACAGCTTAGTTTGAATGAGGTATTTAAATGTGTGTGTGTCATTCTTGAATAGCTTCTGGCGGTTGGGGTGTGGAAGCAGCGTGCCTTGAAAAAAGCACTTTGGATGGTATGTTTAAAACAGTCTGAATTGCTGAGAATTGTGTGTTTCTTTTTTTAATGTGACTTTTCTCATGTTTCAAATAACCTTCCTAAGGTTTTGACAAGGCCAAGCTTGAGGTCATGGAAGCATATCTTAAAGCTGTGAAGTTATTTAGAAATGATGAGAGTTCTTCCAGGGAACCTGAGTATTCCCAGGTATGCTTGAAATGACTTGTTTCTGTCCATTTGATTTTCATGAAAAATAACTACTGCTGATTTAACAATTCTGTCTCCCATTGTAATTTTCATTGTTTTGGAGTGGGGGAATGAAGGGAAGTGCAGTAACGTTTGTGTTAACTAACAGGTAGAGAATTCCTCCCACTTCCAAGTGATCAGGTGAATCTTACGGATGGTAGAAAAGTTGGGGGGTTAAAATACTTTGATTAAGATGAATAGCCTTTTACAGTGGGCCATCTTGAAAATGGAAGCCCAGAGTTTTACTGTCTCAGAACATCGAAACTAAAAAGAGGTCCTGGATATCTCAAGAATATATTCAGTGTAATGTTGGGCTGGAATTGCAGATAATGCATGCCTTTTCCCCATTTCTTTTCTTTTTTTAGGTAGTGCAGATTAATCTAAGTTCTATAATTCCGTATGTCAGTGGCCCCAAGAGGTCCCAAGATAGAGTGGCTGTTAATGACATGAAAAGTGACTTCCAAGCCTGCTTAAATGAAAAGGTTTGTACAACTGATGTACTCTTCCAAAGGTACTTCCTATAATCTACATGAATAAATTTTACGTTACGTATTTCTTGCATACCTGCTGAGCCCTCATTGTTACTATGTAAACAGTTTATGCGATGATATTCTCTTCTTGCTTGATAAATGTCCTGAGTATAGTAGCTGGTAAATCATTGGTGTGTTTGTCAGGAGCATGAACTTCCAAAAACCCTTAATCTTCCAGTTCAGCTTGCTAGGGAGGAAGAACTTAGGTAATAAGTACTGTAAGCTTGGGAAACATTTTCTAATGTTTAGAGTTCTTTTTATTTAAAAAAAAAAAAACCAACAGCTGTGTTTTACTGAATTTCCAAAACAGAATTACCATAAGAAAAGAAAACTCCTCTTAAAGGAGATGCTGAAAGACTTCCAAGACTTGTAGCTGATCAGTGTTCTGGGTTCTCAACTTAGCAAATGATTTTTGCTTATAGCTTAACTTGATTCTACAGAGGAAATGTTTTTACTCTGATACTTTTGGTTAGGAATATGCAGAGGTATTGAAGATGCATTCCTGTGTTGGCTGCATTTTTCATTTTTAGTCCTTAAAGTTGAAGACTGGCAGCGGTGTTAGAAAACATGTACACTTAAGACACACTCAAAATTCTCCCTGTTGGTTTTAGTGTTTCTGGCTTGTAATGAGGTGTATAATACAGAATGGTTAGTTGTGCTGGAGAGAGAAATCATAACTGGTCATGGATCAGAGTGCTTCAGGTTGAAAGGAACCTCCAGAAGATGACTGAGTGCTGAAGAGCTGGAGAGTGAAATGTTAATTGAGCTAGTCTGCTTTTAGTTGTCCTCTTCCAAGTAAAATCTTGGGTATGCTTCTAATTCAGAAACAAGTATTGTATAGAATTACGCATGTACTGGTAAGGGATTGTTCTTCCTTGTATAGCAGGAAATGAGTGTGAGGTTGACCATGCTTTGACTGGCATTTGTACACAGTTGTTGCAAAGTTAAAGCAATTACAAATAAAGAAGGTTGAGACCACTGTATATATGGACAGAGGCATAAACTGAGGGCTGCTTTTAAAATGTGTAAGGGTTCCTAATGGGGCAGCTGAGTATTATTTTAAAATTAGAGTTCACTTGGTCTTGCTGTGTTGTCATCCTTTCTGTACTATAATAACAGCTAACATGTTTCTTTGTCATCCAGTCTGGTGTTAAAGGGTTTCAGATTGCAGTTGAGAAGCAGAATGACATTGTACCTGTTCAGTATGAAGGAAATGAATACAAGCTATCTCATGGCTGCATTGTCATTGCTGCAGTAATCAGCTGTACAAATAATTGTAATCCATCCGTCATGCTTGCTGCAGGTATGTTGTGACCAGTAACTACTAACTTAGTCTTACTGGTGCTCCCATGTTCACACAGTCTTCACTTAACTACCTCCACTTTTGTGGTTTTCTGTAGTGACTTGACCTAAAGGTTTGAAACTTTTAGTCTTAAACTTGTTGTGTGTTCTGGAGGTTATATAATGAAAGTTAACTTTCAATAATACAACCTCAAAATTTGTGTCAAAGCAGTATTAAGGATGGTAATTACAAAATATTTACACTTGGTAGTGTTTCAGAAGGTAACCAGTTTAGGTCTCTCTTCAGGTGGATGCATAGTTGACACAGGAGATGGGCTCTAGCTTTGACTCCAGCCTGGATGATGGTAGCTTGGACCATAGTTAGCCACAGAGTCTGGAAAGAAAATCCATATTGCTGAACAATTGTTCTGCACTTTAGCCACTTGCTAAGGAGTATGTGTCGTACCTTCACAATCTGCATACAATTTTCCCGGAGCAGCTCATTCTCTGTCAGATTTTCCTTTCTTCTTTTGAGGTCCTCTGTGGCTAAGGCAAGTTTCCCTTTGAGACTGTGTGGCCTGTATCAGAAGAAGAATAAATGTATTTGCACTGTCAGCCAGACAAGGGAAAGATATTTTCCTTACAGAAAAGAAAATGGGCACATCCGTTATAGGAATGGGAACAAGCACCTGAATGGTGTCATGAGTTAAGAAACTTTATTGAGGCAAGGAGTTGCTTTAATTTAATAAACTCAACTTTTTTTTTAATGCTTAATTAAATTAAGGTAACATCATATAGATGTTCTTTTAAGGGATACACAAAACATAAGCTGTCTCTTGCGTTTGCTGTTATTTGGTAGGACTCCTGGCCAAAAAAGCTGTTGAAGCTGGCCTAGTGGTTAAGCCGTACATAAGAACAAGTTTATCACCAGGCAGTGGAGTGGTTACACATTACCTCAGTTCAAGTGGAGTATTACCATACCTCAGTAAGCTTGGGTAAGTTGTGACTCCTACTTCATTTGTCCTTTAGGAAAATAGTGCACAGGGGTTTCATACATGTTGATAAATATGGTTGCTGTTCATTTGGGGGTGACTAATTCTTAAGTTACTAGATTGTCATTTTAACTACTTGTTGACTTAAAGTTGGTTTACTCCACTTTATTCCCACCTTACAATTTACTATGTGTAGATCTGTACCTCATCGGAGCTCTGTTTTTTTTTCAGTAGCAATCTACTTAGCTGTAAGTGTCTTACAGGACAGGATGCACTTGTTCATACATTTAAAAAGTGGAAGCTGGATGCAGGTTTATCAGGACAGTCTGTATTAGTCTTTTCCTAACGGTGCTGCTGGTTTAGGTTGTTTAGCATGTTTTTGGTTGCTCTGTAGCAATAACAGATTATGTTCATAGTTCTGTGCCCAGCTGTGTTGTGTTCCTGCCTTTGCTTTGCCATTACTTATGGAACTAATAACATCTTGAGATAGTTTATTTGACTTATCTCGATTGATTACAAAAATGTTAACTTTTATCTTCTTGCTTGCATCAGTGAGATGTAGTGCCTGCTTTTCGCTTCCTAAAAAGCCTAGTTGTCAAAGGAAAAAGGTCTTCTTAGTGACTGCTAATAAAAGAAAAAGCTATTTTGCTAATAAATTGCCTGTAATCATTTCATGTCTTACTTGATTGTCTTTTTTCCAATGTAGGTTTGAGGTTGTTGGTTATGGGTGTTCAACGTGTGTTGGAAACACTGCCCCCCTGCCAGAAGCCATCAGGAATGCAATAAAGCAGGTAAAGCTCCAAGGCTTGTTGAATACAGAAACGTAGATCTCACCCGGTTAAGTGATCAAGACATGCAGTAACTCATGCAAAATATCCTTTACTGTCGTTTTGGACTTTGCATGCTGTTTTTGCACATCTACATGTCAGAGAGAGACCATGGCTGTTCATTGCTATGTAAAATAAATTTATTCAGTAGTGTTTCTAGCAGACAGAAAAATAGGATCTAATCTTATGGAGGATGCAATGTATAGATTTTGTATCATAAATGAAGAGGAGGGTTTTAAAGAGCTATGTGCTTAATTTTAACCAGCCGTGTCTAAACAGCAGCAGCATTTTTCTCCTGTGAGGCAGAAGAAAAATACAAGAAATAAAAGGCAGGAAAGTGACCGGAGAACAGATCAGGGGACCAAGAGTGAAAAGGAGGAGAAGGGTAGTGGGAGAAATGTAAATGCCTTTAAATTAAGGTGTTAGACTAAATATTTGAAGTGCAATGCTAAAGGCATGTCTGACTGAATAAGCAAAAAATAGCATAAGCTGTTGAAGTAGCACAAAGCCCTAGAAAAATACATATGGGTCTGCCTTTCAGGGTGATCTAATTGCCTGTGGAGTATTGTCTGGAACAAAGAACTTTGAAGGACGTCTCTGTGACTGTGTCCGTGCCAACTACCTTGCTTCTCCACCACTAGTAGTCGCTTATGCTATCGCAGGCACTGTTAGAATCGACTTTGAAACTGAGCCCTTGGGTAAGTATTTCCTTACAGCTTCTATTTCTGTATCTAATGCATACATAGAAGAAGTTTCTTAGCATGCATTTCAGCATACAAAACCAGTATATTTGACGAGAAAGCGCATTTATATTTGGTGTCGCTCACAGCTAAAGCAAAGTGTCTATTAAACTGATGAAATTCTTTGCCTATCTGGTGCCATCTCTGAAAACCTGAAGATACAGATATTCATATGTAATCTAAATATGAAGTCTAATATTTTATTCAAATTAACTATTCTGTTTAAAATCTTATTCAGGCACTGGCTTTAATGGCAAGAGTATTTACTTGCGAGATATTTGGCCCACCCGAAGAGAACTTCACGCAGTGGAGGAAGAGCATGTGATATCATCCATGTTTAAGGAATTGAAAGAAAAAATGGAGGTAAGGATAGTCTTTTATGCCACATAACTTGGACTGCATTTTAGTGTAGCTTTGTATTATCTTTCAGTTGAGTATGAGTGGTTTGTCCGTTACTTCCATTACTGTAAAGGAGGACTTAACTGAGATAGCTGCTTGTATTAAGTAGTGACTCTTAAGTAATAGTCAGTGAGGTAACTTGTACTGTACAATAGAAGTTAAAAAGAAAATAATCTCTGTTCTTTTGGGTTAATTTTCTTTTTTGTAGAAAGGAAACAAACGATGGAATTTACTGGAAGCACCTGAGTCAATTTTATTTCCCTGGGATTTAAAATCTACTTATATCAGATGTCCTACCTTTTTTGATAAACTTGTAAGTACATGGATCTGTCCAGCAGATTATATGCATTGCATTTAAGTGAAGGAATAGCTATTCCAGTAAAGCTTTGATATTTCAGTAACAGATTTGATTATCACTAGTATTTCTCAATCTTTTAAATACTTGTTTGTATCTGTAGAGTGACTGGAGCCTGTACATTAGTGTGCCTTCATATGTTGCAGATATGTTTTATGTCTCTAAGGGTCTTGGAAGAAAAAGGCTTCTTTTTGTTGTTGTTGCTCCCCCACTACCCCTTCCCTTTTAGGCCAAAGAACCGGTTTCACCACAACCGATTGAAAATGCCCACGTCTTGCTCTATTTGGGTGATTCTGTAACTACAGATCACATATCCCCTGCTGGAAGCATTGCAAGGAGTAGTGCTGCTGCTAAGTATCTGACCACCAAAGGGTAAGGACTTCTCATAGTAAAGAGCTCTAATTCTATCAGAGTGCTGCTTCACGTGCCCAAAAATTGATGAGCACTGTTGCTTTCCTTTTTAAATGCCTGTCTGCATCAAGTGGGGATTATACACGGATAACCAAAATAGTAATCGTTACTGGCATTTATAAGTAATCACTTGTCTTGCCATCCCAGTAATCACCTTTCTTTCAGTCTTTATCTAAGGTTACAACAAACAGCTGAGCCATACTCTTAAAGAACTCAATCTCATAGCTGTTGTTACGGTAGCATCTGCCGCCAAATGCCTGCCAAAGTAAAAAATGGACTAATTTTAAAATTTGGTGACTGATCGGGTGAATGTGAGCTTAGTCACTGTTACTGTCACTGGCCTTAGTCAGACAGATGCGCAGAAGAGCTCTAGAAACATATACAGTTTAAAAAAAATGAAGCCTGGGTTTATAAATTGATGTGATTGGTGCTGTAATGTCCCTCTGCGTCAGTGAGCATCCTGCAGCAGTAGTGGGTGCCTTTCACCTCTGCTGAAGTTCTGAAAAGACACAGAACATACTGCAGTACTGAGCTATTCAGCGTCACACCTCTGCTGAATATCTTGGAAATCATATTGTTGTGTTGTATTGCAAAGGTGTATTATTACTACAGTATCAGTAAAGCACGATGAAATAATAGCCTGTAGTGTGTACTCTTCATTCTGTTGTGCTCAGCCTGAATGAGTAGTGTTACAAGAAAGAACTAATGACCCTTTATTCCCAGGATGGTCATTTGATTTATGAGTAAAGCTCTCATTTTGGTACAACGTTTGTTAATAAATATGCTGGTGGAGGTAAGAGGATTAGTAAACAGGCTGCTTTCCTAGAACAGTCTCCCCATAATTCTTCTGTAAGTACCATACTGCTCATAGCGCTTGGTAATCAAGTCACAGAAAATGAATTTAAAGTTGCGGCTTTCCTCATGAACAGTCTCATGACAATTTACACATTTTGTTCAACATTTATAATAGTTACATTGGTTGGATAAATGGTTCTTTACATCTTGCACTGAAAACTTGAGATTTTGTGATTATTACTATTATAAATCACAGTATCATTTAAAACCACATTACCTTTAAAATAACTGATTCCCTTTTATATATTCATTTTTATTCTAGACTCACACCTCGTGAATTCAACTCTTACGGAGCTCGAAGAGGTAATGATGCTGTCATGACAAGAGGTACCTTTGCAAATATCAAGCTTCTGAATAAATTCATAGGAAAACCAGCTCCTAAAACAATTCACTTCCCATCAGGACAAACGGTAAAAATACGTCTTTTTGCATAGCTCCTCTGACATTGTGATGTGGATTTAGAACTCACTCAAGCTGTTTCACTTTGTTCCACAGCTAGATGTGTTTGAAGCAGCAGAGTTGTACCAGAAAGAAGGCATCCCTGTGATTATTCTAGCAGGAAAGAAGTATGGACTGGGTAGCTCAAGAGACTGGGCTGCAAAAGGGCCTTTTTTACTGGTACTGCTGGTTTGTTTGGCTTTGGGGTGGTTTTGTTTTTTTCTGGAAATACTTGGAAACATAGTATTTAGTTTTGGGCATGAATGAGTTTAGAAACTGTCCTCAATCTTAAATATAATACCACATTTTGTTTTTAAGGGCTTCTCAATCATTTCTTGGCTATAACCTTTATAGAAGTGAAACACTAGGCAGGATAAATCTGAATTTCCTAATTATGTAACTTACCATCTTAGACTCCATACCTTGAGAAAAATTAAGAGATTTATCTAGTGCTGACCTCTTTGGTCTCTGTGGGGTATTAAGCATCTAGCTACTGGAGACTGATTTACACTAATATTCAGAATATATGCAGGGTCAGCCATTTATTCATGTGGACTAATGGAAGCAACTACATTCGGTCTGATTTTTTGCCTGCTAACTACAGCATGGTCGCTGTCTGCTATAAAACTGTTTAATACTGTATGGGCCTGCTCTGGCTTAGTTGCTTTCATCTAGCTGTAAAGCTAAAAGATGTTACCAGCTTACTTACAGGACTCAGACAAAGCACTCCCTTTACTGTTCAGTCTGACTTGCGAGATTTTGGACGTAATACGTATTTGACGCTTACTTTCGCATTTCACTCTAACAACTGTACTGAAATACAAAATCATTGTATTTTTGCAGGGTGTTAAAGCTGTCCTAGCTGAAAGCTATGAGAAGGTTCATAAACGTCAGTTGATTGGAATTGGCATAGCTCCACTTCAGTTTCTTCCTCGGGAAAATCCAAGTACCTTGGGTCTCACTGGCAAAGAGCAATTTTCTATATTGTTTCCTCCAGAGCTGTCACCCAGAATGACTTTGGATATTAAGGTATCTTTTCAGTTTTTGTTTTTTTTTTTTTTTTTTTTTTTTTAATTTATGTTTACTTTACTGATGATGGAAAGCACAGGAATAAAAGTTAATCCTGATGATTGAAAGCCAGAAAAAGTAAAACTTTAATTCTCTTTGAAAGTAAGTTTATAGTCTTGCCTGAGGTTTGTCATGGCTATTGGAAGTTTCCCAAACTACATATAAAAATATTCTTTCTATGCAACTTCTTATGCAACCTGAAAGTCCTGATTGTTGTTTTGGGCGTTGTTTACCCACTTCACGGGCCTTATGTTTGGGTAAAATCAAATCTCATTTCTCATTCAGGCACTTTTAAAGACAAGGGTGCAGCTATTTAGGAGAGACTTCAGTTTTCCCTTCTGTGTAAAATAACTGTATGCCCTCAATTGCACACTTTGTGCCAGCTTAGGGAAACGGCTTTTTCTTTGTTATCACTAGGTACGTAGCGTGCTCCTGGCTGTGTCTAAACTGTGCAGTAAAATAAGCCTTCATTCTATTCCAAACAGTGTCGCGCATGTGCAGTGGCAGATTAAGTGGGTTGAATTTGGTTGTGTTGAAGAAAACTTGGGGTTAGAATGTTAAATGGGAATAAACAAGGGGAAGTGAAAGCAAAACTCTTAATTGGTCTCTCTTTTTTGCTTTTGTTTTGAAGACGAGCACTGGGAAAGTATTCAGCGTGATTGCCTTGTTTGAAAACGATATGGAGATAACTTTATACAAATATGGTGGAAGTCTAAACTTTGTGTCTCGAAGATTCTTATAGTAGCTACTGACTACATGGGTACCTTGCATAACTGGTAATTCTGAAAATGCCTTGTGTGAACCCAGGAATCTGTACTGTGGAACTGCAAACAGTCCTAGTGTGCTCAAAGTTACTTTGTCCATGGATGTAAAAGATTGTGAATCATTGTAACTGCAACAAGATCCTTCCTGATTTTAAATAATATTCTAATGGTGCTATTAAACATTGCTAAAATCAACACGTGTATTGTGGCAGAGAGCTGTAAGTATGGAGGGGATGTTTTATCAGACCGTTTTGTAAATAAACTATGCGAAATCTGAAACCGATTGTGCTGAAGATTATTACGTAAGAAGATTTTCTGCAGTTGTTGCCGCTCAGTTTTTGCACCTGTAAATCTGTGTACTGCTGTTTGCTGGTTGAAGGGTAGCAGATGGTATGGAACGTTGACAGCCAAACAATTCCTCCCCCTCCTCCAGTTCAGAGCGTAAAATAGATACTTAGTTTTTGAATTTCTTGCTCTTCAGGTTATGGGCCAAACAAAAAGCAGTCCACCTGAGGCCCATGGTACCCGGTATCACAGATCATGACTGACTTACCTTTCTTATGGGATGATATTTAACCTGGATCCAGATTTAAAACAGCTCAAGCTATGAAATACTATGTGCTTGGAAGTATGGGAAACACCTCTACATTTGAAAAAATCCTTGCAATTATTTTGCTCATGTCGATTAAGTGTAGCAGCCCAGCTTTTTGGCAAGCTGCGGTGTCCTTCAGCTGAAGTTTGTCATACCTACTTCAGGGGATGCAGTTTGTCCTTTATGACATCAGCTCTTACTGCACTGTCTGCGATATCACTGGACAAAATACCTTCCCTTAGTATTTTAATGTTTAAAAATACTTAAAAACATTCGTTAGGACTCCGCTTTAAATACAACCTGTGTCTAACAAGTTACGCTGACTTGTCAAATGTTAAATAGCTGAGGTAGCTGTACTGCCTTTTGATGCTTCCTAATGCCCTATTAGTTGACAGCTCTTCCAAACAAGCATCACCTGCCCCTGCTGAAGATCCCAGAATACTGAACAAATCTGGCTCTTGGGTCGTTGATACCTCTATAAATTTATCAGCACATTGACGGTAAAAGCCCTGCTCTGTATTTAATATTAACAGAAGATGCACAGTTGCTGCAGAAGTGCTTGTTCTGCCACTTAAGCAAGCACTGTACAAGTGAGTCTTCTCCTTCAAGATGCTACTTCTGTGCTTCTGTGTCTTGAAAAGCTTCATAATACCACTTAAAGCTCACGGAGAGATCGATCTATTTTGGAGAACAAAACTGCAATAACTTGCCCATGAAGATTTTGTTCTAAGATGGTATTTTTGCTCTTGATAACCATTGTCTTAAATATCAAAACGTTCAAGAGGACTGTATTAGCTTTACTTACATGTGTTTTCTATTCATAAGCGGACACGAAGCTAGTTGACTTGCAAAATAGCAGATGCACCATTGAAATCTCTAGTTATTTCTGACGTTCCTGAAAAACCTGTCACAATTAGGTCAGTACAGTGTATTATTTTTTAGCACAATTAATTTGACTCCACTGGCATAACTTTGATACACCTTTTTTATTTTATTGGACGGAGTTCCCTAAAGCTTGAAATTATGTATAATCTGTTTTTATATTTCACTAGTTCTGCTGAGGTTTTCTTTCGGTCAAGATAAGAACCATTCCAGTGACTCCTGCCACTGATACGGGTGATGAATCAATGCATTTTTGAATGCCATATTCAACTGAACGCTGAATGAGCTGCTGTTCTGTGGTACACTTTTGCTAAGTAGTTTTTGAGCAGATCTTATTTCTTGTACAACAGCATCTAATACTACTGCTTTTTTTTTCCCCAGCTCAAAGGTATATTCTTGATTTAGTTCAAGAAAATGCATGTTCATTGTTGGGGAGCAAATGGGAATTTAGTGCTGGTACATAACGATGCCTCATGCAGAGGATCAAAACACAACACAACTACAAGCCTACGCAGAACGTGTGTAACTGCTAATGCTTGAACGGAGCACAGCCTCCCACCCTCTCTAGTGCAGTAACACACTCCTCGTTTCAGAAGGAGACAGCGATTCAAGTCACGTCAAGGTAAACCAGTACTGTGAAGTGCAATTTCAAGGGATGTGACTTATCCGCAAGTTGTCACCAGTGAAGCTAGTTCTCTCTTAAGAGCTGTGATTACCATAGCAACTACTTCAATTCTGCTGCACTGCTATGTCTTCAAAAGAATGAAGGACAGCTTTAAAGCTGTGCTTTGGTTCAGTTCCTGTTGAACTTTAGGTTCCTGCTATTGTTGCTGCAGTGGGTCCAGCCCTAAATATGCCCAAGTCAACAGCATCTTTGTGAGCAGTGCAGGTGGACTCCGACCCTCCAGATCTGTACGCGTGGAGCGTAGTGGGCGCTGCTCACGTACCCAGCTCCTGCTTCTCGCGTGGTAGTGAACTGCCACTGAAGGTAACATTTGCCTGATTGTCCATGGTAATGTGCCTGTCCCCTCTCCCTCATGCAGCAGTGTACATTGTCAGGTCCGGTTCCACAGCCCAGTGGCAAGGGGAAGATGTGTAACTTTGGACACACTGCTAGGATCCTATGAGCTTTAGGTGGGCAAGAGTGACATCTGCTTCCTGGCAGTTGCAGGATGCGGTACAGTGAGAGGACTGCTGTGATCACACACAAAAGAACATTGTTCGATTAGACCTCTTTATCATATCCTAAAGCATAGGAGGAAATGTACCTTTTTGAAGAAGTGACTCTCGTGTTAGATGTATTTAACCTCTAGACTTCTCTCTCCATTTTGATTTGGGGGAAGAACCTGTTCCAATTTTTCTAAATGTTTTCTCTCCTTGAGCCCTTTTTCCTCCCTCTCCCTCCCAAACTACAAAGCTTTGAGATCGTGTTGATGTTTATACATTTTACAGTTAAGGACATGAAACTATGTATATTAATCATATTTAAGCAACTGCGAATCAATGTGTGCTGTTCAAAGCCAACAGAAGCGTGTAAGTTTTAAGTTCAGTAAGTATTGTATAGATATATCTTATGTCCAGTTGATGACATAAAATGTTACTGATGCTGTAAATTATTTTTAATAAAGAAAACTGTATCACAGTTCTTGTACGTTACCGTGCATTTTGCATTGCTAGTACCATTTTTAAGTGCATTCCATACTGCAAGTATGTATGAAGGGGGGGGGCCTAAATAAGGAAAAGGGTATCATTATGTATGTTTTGTTTTCTCATTAGGAATGTCCCAAAGCATGTTTAGTTGGTGTAGAAAGAGGATTTTCTGTGTTAGCTGAGCTCCAGGTGGTAGTCTGGATGTTATATCAGATGCTTTTTGAATAACCTTTTTTTTTTTTTTTTAGGAGAATGTTTACTTGGAATCTAGATCAAATCATGTATTAAAGCAAGCTGTTCACCATGGTTATGGTACACAGAGCTTGCAGCTATGACAAGATCTTAAAAGTGATTTGGGGGTGTGTAACACTGTCCCACTTCTGAAGACTCACTTTCAGAAAAGCCGTTAGACTTGTATTCAACTCAGAGGTGCCTAAATTATTCAAGTCTTACCTTTCTCACAGGTAATGGGTAAGAGAGACCAAAGTACAACCTTAGACCTGTGCGTTGCCTCACCATGGTGGCGTGCTTCCCACCGGAATACCGGGCAGGCAGGAGAAGCACAGAAGTCTGTAAGTCTTAAGTCTTGGCGCTACTGTCTGGAAACTAAGGCGTGACTAATGAGGTACAGATCTGCAAAATGCATTGTCGTTTTGTTTCCAGGGAGAATTAGTATGTTCTGATTTTTACTGTAGCCTGCTACGTTATCTTAAAGTTATAAGCATAGCAGGAGTGGTTTCCTGCTACATCCATTTTTTTTGCACTGAGATAAATCTTCTGTCTGTCTCAGCAACCGGGAGAGGGAACCAGAAATACTTTTCAGAGCTCTCTTACTCTTGAAGAAGGTTATTTGATTTCTGGGGGGCTTGGACAGGGGAGAGTGAAGTAGGTAAAAATATTTACTTAGTATATATATTTAGTATTTGTTTAGTAACATCTGTTCTGAAATTGGGAGGAGGAAAATATCCAAGGAAGTTGTTTGTTTCTTGAGGAAATAGTTCCCCTATTCTGAATTCCCTATTGGATTAAAATAATGTTTTCAATTTAACGTCTTTAATATTACAAATAACACTGAAATACTAGGATGGAGGAATCTTGATAACTGGTTTACTTCAAGGTGTTGTGGTTTTGGGTTTTCCTGGGTTTTTTTTTGTTTGTTTGTGGTTTTTTGGGGTTTTTTTTTTGTTTTTTTTTTTCCTTTAGTAAGCCTTTCCCAAATCCTATTTTCCTCAAATTCTGTCATAGTGAGACCTCAAATATTGCAGAAAATTACAACTTTGCTTTTCATTAGGAATGTCATAAGGCTTTTTATACATTGATTTTGAAAGTTCGGGGGTGGGGGGCTGAGGTTTGTAATTATTTTAATTAAGTCTAAAATTCTCCAGACAGGACTCTGGTACAGTCTAAAGGGCATCCTGGGAAAGATGTCCCGGTTCTGTTATACGCAAATGCTCTTCGGTCAAAAGAGCCGGTCGCTTTTGGTCTTGCATACTGATAAAAAGATACTTAAACGAAATACTCAGCGGTACTCTCCATTTCCCCCGCTCGGTGCGGGAGCCCCCTTTTTAAAAGCGTTTTCTCTTCGTGTCAGGAAGCTGTCCGTTCCCTCCCCTCGCAGGGTGCTGGAAAACAAGCCCCGGCAGAGCAGTGCCCCGCTTGGCGCGCAGCCACCGCGGGAGCGGGAGGGTTCGCCTCGCCTCGCCTCGCCGCGCCCGGCCGGCAGCCGACCGCCCTCCGCCCTCGGCGGCTCAGCGCAGGGCGGGCCGCGGCCGGGCCCGGCTCGGCGGCGTGCGGAAGGGGAGGG
>JAVSBS010018164.1:0-14998 GCA_033124195.1 Coracias cyanogaster | reverse complement strand
TGGTCTTGGCCCAAGTGCAGATGATGGGGTAAAACTGTCTGTGGAGAGGTTTAATCCAAGGAGGTTTGAAGGTGCTGGAAAAAAGAGGCTACACATAGCAGTGGACCAAAGTGTGACAAAATCTTGGACTGAGACTGGACACGTTAACCTAACCTGTGCTGTTGCAGTGGGATTTCCTTCCCTTTCAAAGGGAGCATTAAGATTTGCAGAGAGCATGAAGGTCTGGGGCAGAGCTGGGTTTTAGCAAGGCACTTTGGCACTGAGACTTTACCCTTTCTTCATTTACCCTTCCAAAAAAAACAAGAGTTGGCTTTAGGTTAGTCCTGCACCCCCATCTCCTGCTTGCTGCAGGGTTTTCCTTTTCTCCTGTCCTTGTTCCTGCTGGGTTTTAATCAGTCTCCCGGTCTGACAGCAGTAAGGTGTAGGGCTGAGATGTCCCAGCCATCCTTGCATCCCAAGGGAGAATTGCAAAAATGGAGGCGGTGTGGATGATGGGGTTTCTAAAAGTTATGCCTTCAATTGTCTTGTTCACAAGCAACATTTCAGGGGTAGAGGAAGAGAAATAGGGATCTGCTTGTGAATAAGTATTTGCCATGTTGATCTGCTCCCATTTTGGTTGCAGGTAGGAAGTTTACCCTTATTTACTTAAGCTGCATTCAGGTACCCCTCAATATGACTCCTCTCCCTCCACATCAGCCAAAGGTATTTAAGCAGACTACACAGCTAGGAGGTATCGTTATTTTATGCTTGGTACCTTCCAAAAACCCAAAAGGGCCTAAAGAAAGTTTATGTTTGTTGTTTATTTTGGAGGGCAGGGTGATGGGTAGATGAGAGATGTTGGCCTTCTAAGTAGTATTTGGAGAGGTAGGGTTAGAATTCATGTTTATAGCTACCCAATGCCAACTTGCTCAATAAAAACCCTGTTTGGTTTCCAAGAGTATCAGGAAACCCACCGTAGCCTTGGGAGAGGGAAGGGAAGCCAGCTGCTTTTTATAGATCACGTTGCAAGAAAACTTGGGTTACTGTGCAGTTGTATTTATCACCGGGGGACAGCGGGACGGCGTTAAGGGTAAGCAGACACATGCCCCGCGGATGGTAGCTGGATGTCTCTTTCAGTATGCGGACTGAGTGAGTGGCAGCTCGACCATTTTAAGCGATGATCGCTTCCCTTCGCTATGGTGTTATGTTCATCTTCCAGCCCAAGCAATGTATGGCAGCGAGCGCTTCCTTCTAGGAATGCTTGATGCGCAACCCTTCAAAACAGCGTGTGGCCATCTGATCTGCTGCAATGCCAGACCTGCCGGCTGCTGGGGCAGAGCTGTCCGTGTCCATAGGATCACGGAATACTTGATGGCTGTCCCTGTCAGGGCTTATTAGAGTGCAGCTTTTGGAAGTGCACCAATAAATACAAATACTGTATTTGAGCCGTAATCACCGTGCTGTAGCAACACTGCTTAAATGTGTAACAACACATCTATGGGGGGGAGTGTAGAATTACACAGTTTGTTCACTATACAGGTAGGAAAAATTGCTCTCCTTCTGTGTCTCCTCTATGGCTCAGCTGGGATTTATTGTCCTAACTAAATCATTTAGTACCAACAAGTAGCCATTTTCTCCCATTGTAACTCTAAACACTGCTTTGGAGGTGGAAAAGCAGCCCTGAGATCCCTGTGGCTGTCTCTTGCGTGCATTTCCTTCCAGGCCAGCAGGCAGAGTCCCCGGCATCGTCTGGAGTGCTGCATCCCCTCTGCTCCCAGCAGCAGCCCCTGGAGTGGTGGCAGCCTGCGTGGCTGCTCTCCAAGACCTGCCCACCAGCAGAAAGTGGGAAACATCTAGTTTTCCCTGGGATGGGAACTTTGTCTCCTCCTGTCTCCCTGTTTTCTTCATTTTTCCTTCCACTGTAGTAGATGTCTGTAGTAGAAACAAGTCTTTGTGGGGTTGGAGGTGTCTGCATCCTTCCTGGAGGGAGTAACCTTCCTGGCACATGAGCATGTCAGGACTAAGTGGAGACAGAGCTGGTGCTGGCAGGAGCTGGGCTTTGTCCTTGGGCTGCATACAGGGACCTGCAAGTTCTGTAGACTGTAAAGGGAGGGCTTGGGTTAGTCTTTGAGCTGGGGCTTGGGCTCTGCTGTTCACTTTTGGTACTGCCACTGCAGCTGCTTCACCAGTTTCAAGAGCAACAGCCCATCTTCAGACAGCAAAAAACCTTCTTGAAGCCAAGTATTGGCATATCCGGCCTTGATTTCTCTGTCTCCTCTCCCTATCTGCAAAGCAGGATAAATGTCATCTCCCATTTTGCCGGGTTGTCATCCTCCGGCGCAGCCTGAGGGCATCGACAGCGAGCCAGGCACGCAGCTGGCTTCAGGACAGGGTTCTCGCAGTGCTGCTGTTGCTGCCTGGTCGGTTAGATTTGTTTGTGTGTTTTCCCCTTCCTTCTAATTATGCTGATATTTACTACTCAACAGCTGTAGTCTGGGAAGGAAAGTGGTGAGCGAGGGCTCTGCAGCTGACAACTGCCTTGTGCCTTGGCTGCTTGTCAGCAACGGGCCATCGCTGGCTGGGGCAGAGCTGTGCAGCCCTTGCCTTCGGTTGGCCAAAAGGCTGCTTGGAGTTACCCACTAGGTAGCTCCCCCCCAAAAAAGGGTATTTTCATGGTTTCTGTGGTAGGAACTACCTGGCAAATGAGAGTTTGTGAGAAAGGCTTATCTGGGGAATGGAAAAGCACCCCCAAAGTGAACACTTGGGCACTTATTGGGTAGATGAGACTATCCTGACTCCTGGTCCTGGACTGCCCGTTGTGTGTCATTCTGTGTGTCATTGTTCTCCCACAGCTGTTTCTGAGGGTTCCTGGATGTGCTGGTTTCACAGCACCCTTCCTACTGTGTGCCCAGTCTGGAAGAGCATCAGAGAATGGTCCTGGAAACATTCCTTGTCCAGAGTGCTTAATCCTCCATCCCCTGAAGCCCAGCTCCAGTGTGATACTGGCACTAAAAGAGGCCTGGATTGAGTGATGAAACGGTCTTTTGGGCCTTAAGCTATAAATTTCAGAGTTTGTGTAACGATTTGTCACTCTTCTGGTTCTGCAGTAAAGCCTGTTTTATCTTTTAAAGCAGATCCATACTCTCCTGACTCTGTTTTCAGGGGTCACGGTCCTAATGCAGGAGCTCTTAAACTTACCCGATAGCTGCTTCCAATTTCCATTTCCAGCAGCGGGAGCGCGAGGGCATGGCAGGAGCGTTTCGCTCGCTACGGAGCAGATACGGGACTGGAGGGGTGGGGTGGCTGAGCTCAGCTCCGACGTGGCATCTAGATTAATGCTCAGCTTGGCTCTCATCTGGGCTCTGGAAGTTAGTTTTACCCCTGCTTCCATGTGTGAAGATGAAAGCGATGAAATTCATGACAATTCGCACCTGTTTGCTGCAGGGAGGTATGAAGAGCTGGTTGTAAACGCCGTTTGCAGATGATGCGTGTCCCGAATTGCCAAGGATCGGGCGGGAACGTGGAGCAGGCTGTTGAGCAGCCCGGTGAGGGGTGCTGGATGCTGCCTCGTACCTGTGCGGCTCTGAGGTGTTGGCCTTCAGAGCTCCACTTTTCCCCAGCAGCGTTAGACACAAATTATCCCCTGCTCTGGTGATCACCGGCTATTAGCCAGCGCCGAGCTTTGTGCTGAAATCTTTGGGCTGGCATACAGTAATTGGTTGTTTTTTAATTTCTTCCCTTTCTTTAAACAGGACTTCAGATGCCGCAGCTTTGCCACGGGGATATAATTACATAAGCCATAGAAATGTACTTCAGTGACCAGTCAGATGACGTTGTTTTTGCCAGTAGTTTAAGCTTGCCATTTATTAAGCTGTTGAAGGAATATAATTGAAATTCATTGGAGAGTTTAATTTTATCAAGCCCTCTATAACTGCATGCTTTCGCTGTGTGTCTGTGTGCGTTTGGCTTGCCCATAAAGGGCTTGTTCGCTTTCCTCAAGGAATTAGCACAAAAGTGCAGCCGTGTGAGGAACCATCCCCTGATCCCTGCCCCACGCTGGGTAGGGTGCGAAAGCATTGGCATAAATGTGCAAAAGTGGCCTCTTTGTGTTTCAGTAGAAAAGTTTTATATTTTTATTAATTTTGCTGCTGTCCTTTGCCTTATTCTGTTTTGGAGCGTAAAAAGACACCAGAGATCTAATACAGTCCCGAAGGCTTGGGTGGCTGCTCGGAGGATGCTCCTGCAGCGCTGGCTGGTGCTGGGAGATGTCCGCTGCCCTGCAGCGCTGCTCTACAGCCCTCCCAGGCCTTGTGCTTGGCACAGAACTCTGGCTTTGCCTCCCTTTAGGGCTTTCGAGCTCTGTATCGCACCGTTCCCAAACGGGGAGCCTGCCTGTGCAGGCGCCAGCTTGATGTGGGCTCTGTCCGCAGCTCGGTGCTTGGGGCTCTGCAGAAGAACAGAGCTTTGTGCTCCCCTGCAAACCGTGCCTGCTCCCCTGCTCTGTCCCCTTTCCTGCACCGTCCTCTGGGTTTGCCTGTGTTGGCCATAAGACCCTACGCTGTGGGGTCAGCCCCAGCGTTTTGCCCGTTCTCCCCACGTGGAAGTTGCGGTGGGGATCCGATGATGCTTTTCTGGTGCTCTGAAGTTGGGAGGGAGGGAGGAGCCGTGGAACTCGCACTTCTTTAGATGTGGCAGGCCTCCTCCGCTGGGATTTCTGTAACGAGCAGATCCGGGGAGGAGTTAAGGCATCACTTGTCTGATCTCAAGACGTGAAATAGCAGGAACCTTCTCCGCCAGCTCCTGCTCTGCGGAGAATACCGCCTCGACTTTAAAGCCTGAATGGAGACCTGCCGTCTGTCATTTTGTGGCTGTCCTGGCTTTTCGGTGTTGGGGCTTCTCTGCCGTCCAGGAGATCGGTGTGCTGAGCAGGCGTGCTGCCTTACCTTCCCGCCGCTACATATGTAATCGCCGCTATCCCCATGGAAACGCAGGAACTAATTTTTTTCTGTGCATGATAGTGCCTAGTCTGGATGTTGATGCTGTGGCAGTAGTGACTTTAGCTGTGAAAGGTGAGCATGTGGACAAGGGCCTGGTTCTGGAGAGCTGGGCAGGAGCTCTTGCGTTGGGTTCTTCCACGGATGGGGCTCAGGCACTCAGATCTCACCCTGGTCCCTTGCGAGTGGGGAGGGCAGAAGGACGAACGCCGTGGATGGGCTCAGCTCTGCTCCGCAGTCTGAGTCGCAGGCTGGGGAGGGGCTGCTGTATTACCACACCAGGTTTTTGCTTAAGTTGGACTTTTGAGCAATTATAAAGGTTTTTCTCTGCTCTGGCTGAATTGGTTCTCGCTGCTCCCCTCGTTTGTCTGGCACCCCTGCAATTCTTCACTTCAAAAAACCAGGCTGATGGGGCTGTGGCATGGGCTGAGCCCAGCACTACATACACGCTTCTCTGTGGTCTCACTGCCTGTTCTTTTAATCAAACTTCAGTCTTCTAATTGCTTTCTAGTGATGGTGCTGCACTCTGACTCCATCCCGGGAAGGGCTCAGCCCACTCGGTTTGCACCACAACTTGCGGGCTTTTTCACAGTGTGTCATAGTGCCAGTCCTTCTCAAACCTTTTTTCTGAGGCAGAGCTCACAAAGAGACTGGCTCAAGCTCACACAAGAAGCCTAGAATGCTAGTGCAGGCAGCTTTGAATTCTTGCATTTGATCTGTAACACAGGGGAGGGAGAAATTCCCTTCTGTCTTGTAAGGGTAAGTGCATCAAGGGCAGTTCAGAAAATAAGGCATGATAGTTCTGATGGCCATATAAATATGCTGTGTTGCAGGCTTGGGGTTACTCCTGTGATACAGACTCCCCAGATTCTTGTCACCTCAGAGGATCCACATGTTGTGTGTCGACTGTGGCTGCAGTTAGAGAGTAAGGATGCCTTCTGTGGATGCATTTTTTTGAGGATACTGCCCTAAGCACACTGGTAAAACTGTCTGCGGAGTCTGTGCAAAGCAGAGAGGAGATTTGGGGGGGGTTATGCTGTACTTTGAAGTTTTCTGCTTACTTAGTAAGTATAGGTTGATTTCAACATCTGAGATGTTGAAAGAGACGGAATACTCAGGGGTAATTGGGGGTGGAGGGAAGGGCTGGTGAAGCAGCCTTTTTTCTGGAAAGTAAGAGCCTCAGTTAGAGGGGGATCTCTTGCCCTGTTTAGAACAGTGCTGCGACTAAACCGTGCTTGTAACGAGCCTTGGGAGGCCAGGAGCCTGAACACAGTGAGATTGTTCATCTGTTCTGCGTACGGGATTATTTGGGAGCATTGATAGCCCAGGAGATCCCTGGCCACCCAGGGCTGCTTTTGCAATGTCCGTGTGCTGTTTGCCTTCACTTACTGGAATGTGTAAAATCAGGAACAAGATTTTTACGTGGAAGCATTCAAATGGCCACATCGGCACCGAAACACTGGGTTGGTTGTTCCTTGCAGTGGTGCTGAGCCACTGCAGCTCCAGGTGATGGCAACAGGCATTACCAGTAGCTCAGCACTTCGGGAGCTGCTGAAGGACTCGCAGGCAGATGCAGGTTGAAAATGCTGGCCTGGGCTTTTGTGGCAGAGCAACATGAATAGAGAGGAAGAAATTACGCAGGGCGGAGAGAGGAAGAAGTTCCTGATAGCTTCCCGGTAAACATACATTTTGTGGGAAATTAACTCTTTCTCCATAGCTGTTCTTAGGGTAGCAAGTCAGCAGGTGTGAACTCCAGCGGCGTTAAACCAGGAACGGTGGTTTGGTGCTCAGGAGTTCAGAGCGTGGCTGTTCATCCTGGGTATTGCATTGACAGGATTGTTCCCGCCCTGTGAATCACCAGCTTTTGCTTCTGCTTGACCCTTACCTCCGCAATGGCCTAATGCTCCTCTCACTAAAGATGGTGACAAAATTCTTGTTCTCCCTGTGCACAATGAAGTTACTAAAGATGTACCCTTCCCTACCGTTGGGTTATCCTGCCAGAACTGTTCTGATGGAGTTTGCAGCAGAGGGCAGGGAGAGACTCCAACTTTTCGTCTCCTCTATCAGACAGAACTGTCCCTGTTGAACTCACCTGGAGCGCAAATCCATGGAAGTGACGGTCTTGCAGGAGAGCAAACCTTTCTTGCTCTTGCATCAAATAGAATGCATGCATAATTAGGAGCAAAGCTCCTTACACTGAGACGGTCTCAATGCTGCCCTGTCCTGTGTGTCAGCACAGAGGCAAATAGCAGCAAGATGGGGCTACAGGAAACCCTGAGTTGTAGAGAGTGCTGCCAGCACCTAGCAAGTCTTCTTACCTCGTAGCACGAGGGAGCTCTGAGAGAGAAAGCATGTAGGTGAGCACTTGATAATAAAATAGGCTTGGTACGGAGGCAGCAGTATCCTCAGAAATGCCCCAGGACAGGCCTTAGGTATTTTCCTCCTCCTTTGTAAGCTCAGAGGTGACCAGCTGGCTCTGACGGGAGCACAAGACAATGCTTAGTGAAAAGGCGAAGTTTGGCACTACACCGAAGTACAACAGAGCATTATTATTTCTACACAAAAATACACAGTCGTTACATTTTAAAGCTGTAAGTGAATACTTGGAAACCCTTATTCTGTCTCTTGCCTCTTTATTTTCTCCTCTTCTTGTTTATTTTTTGCTGGTTGTTCTCCTTCATGTGCACAAGCGCTTAATTCTTTCTGCAGGCTTTTTTTCAGCACGTGCAGCCGTGTGTCAGTCTGGTCATCAAACTTGTCCTACCTCGGGAAATACTTGGGCTCGCTTAGATCTGTTGCTTCCATCAGCATAGTCTCCCTCATCAAAGATCTTCACATCGTTTAGGAGAAGATATCTTCAGTCACTTTCCCAGATTCCACTGCTAATTGAATGCTGACTCAAGGAATTATTTGGTATGTGATAGAAGCAGTGCAATGGGCAGGGCAGTGGTCATGGGTGGTCAGGCATGGGGAAGGAGTTGGTTTTTCTCTGGGGACATGGTAAGTGTTTGCTCGCTCCCTTCCTTGCTCTTTGGTATGACATTAGCATTAGGGCTGTTCGGCTACAGACTTGAACAAGAAGGTGAACGTTTTGGGGGATACCAATAATACTGTTCCTCTGTAGTTGACATCTAACTCCAGTTTGTCATTTTGGGTGTTCTCTGGATATTGGTCCAATTATATGCCTTTTTAAAAATGTATTTATTTTGTTGGATGGCTGATATCCTGGTTTCTACTCGGGAATCTCTGAATTCATGCTAATGTCAGCCTGCAGCATTGAGGGTGCATCCGATCTCCACATATGCACATAATTGGGCATCCTGATTTTGAGTCATGGGTTAGTGCTTCAGGACTTTTCTCCACACCTGTGAAGTCCAGCTTAGCTACTTCATTCTAAAAGGACTATTTTTTTTCCTTTAATAGCGTGTGATTACATGAAAACTTAATCCGTTTCTAGATTTACGGCTGCCTTGTTGCCACTATGATTTGACAACCAAAACCCCATGCAAATTTGGTGGCGTGGCACAACAAGAAGTCACCGCAGCTTGGTGGGAGTGTTGTGGGGAGCACTGCTGTCTGTGGTACTCCTGTCACACCAGCGCGTCAGCAGCTTCTGACTTGTTGGTACACGATGAAGACTGGACACCCAGGGACAATAAGGTGCCAGCAGTCTCTGTGATTAACTGGTTTTCTTTGTACTTGGTTCTCGTCCGATAGTACACCAAGGCTTTGCTTCTCTTGCCACCATGCTTGTTGAAATTGTCTGATGCCTAAAATATGATGCTTTATGTGTAATCTTGCCTTTGGTTTTGTGACAAAAGGAGTTAACATCGTGACATGCTTTGGTCCAAACCGTGGGCTTCTGACCTACATCTCACCTTCTATTTCTTTTTCTGGCAGCAAAGGCAGCTGATATTATTGAAGTTGGTAATAATATCTGAAGCATTCCTGGAAATATCTGATAAGTTGCTTCATTCTTTTGATAAGGGAGCGAGGCCGAGAAAAACGGAGCTTAGTGTAAAGTTTATTAAATGGCAGAACACGTTTAATCTTCCCACCCCACACACTGAAGCCAGAATTCAGCATTTGTCATCAACAGCATCCCCGGCAGCATTACTAAAAACCAATTTGTCTTTGCCTCAGCAGGTTGGTTTGTTTCTTTCTCAGATGGACACAAAGGGTTGGTTGTTCTTTCTCCTTGGGCAGCTGAATAGTATGTGTACAAACCCACCTACCTCCGTGCTTCACAATCAGGAGAATCAGCCAGTTGCTCAGCTCCCCGTTTTGACAGTATGGTAGCTTGCTGTCAGCGGTAATCGTCATTAATATGCATTGGCAACTGCGTGTGTTTTGAAGTGAAGTATTCCACAAGTCGCAATAAAGTGACAGATGAGTGTGAAGAAGTTGCATCTTGAGGGACAGGTACGTGAACACTTAGAGCATGTACATAAGCTCTTACATGCCCACTGTTGAATACTTCTCTCCTTATCTCTTCCCCGTGCCTTGGCACTTCAGTGCACTTTATTTTAATGAATTTTAAGGATGATTGCCAACTTCATGAGAGCTGAATTAAAGTCCTGAATAAGGTTGTCATAAGCCTCTAACCAAGTTGTAGTGGTGGCAGCAGAAGCTGTAATGTGTTACTCCCCAGTTGCATACATCTTACATTTTCTGGCTTTTCTCCATGGTTTTAGTATTTTACCACACACATCTACTGAACTATCATATGAAAAAATAAAATAAATTGGCTTCTTTTCTGGACGAAAGATTTGCCTATGAATTATAGCGCATCAGCACAGCGGGTAAGCTCAGAGGATACCTGAGAAGTTGATGTGCTTTTTTTCTACTCTGATTTTCACTGGAAAAAAAAAATGTATGGAAGAGGACTTTCGGCAGCCAGCCCAAAGTACTGCAGTGAATTCATGTTGAAGCTGGGAGCTGCACCTAAGAGCCTCGAGTCCCAGTGCTGCCGTTTCTACTAGATTTCTTCCCTGTTACTTGCAGGTAAAGATCCAGGCTGGTCCTGGCAGTTTGAACACCCATGTGCACGCACACACACATTTCTACTCGCATGGCTGTTTTCGCTTTTCACTCCGGCTTCATCGGACGTGTTCTTTTTATCTAGGCAGAAATTGAAGGTAGTAATTCACCCGCTCCTGTACTCAAGAGAAAAAAGCCTTTTCAATCACAGACATAAAGCCGGGGAGGAACGCAGGAGCGAGCGCTGCATTCTTATTTTGCAGGGATGTTTTCACAGAGGAGCTGGCCTTTTCCCAAGGGAACGAGACTGCCCTTCGCGTTTGCCTCTTGAGAACAAGAGCTCTCACACGGAGCATCTTAAAATGGAAAAGTATCTTTTGGGGCTTTCTTTTCTTCACAAAAACCCCAGGACTTTGTTCCAGAGAACTCAGCACCTGTACCTTCAGTTGTTTTCCCACACTTGAGGTTCTGCTTTATACGGATGTTTTGGCCTTGATGTCAAAATCTGCGGTGTGGGCAAGGACAAAGATCACTCAGGACAATGCCTCTTTTGGGCCCTCAAAGCCCTTCTTTGGAGGGCTGGCATTTGTGAAACTGTTGTGAGACTGTTTTTTATCTTTGAGGTACAGAACGTGAAAGATAAAACCACTCCAAGTGAAATCCAGCATGAATCAGCCCTGTTGCATCAGGCAGCAGAAGTAGATGCTGGCCTGTGTTGACAGAGCAGATTAGTCTCGGAGCACCTGCGTGATACATGGGGTGAAGCATGTCCCTTACTAACAGAAAACATTCTCTGTTCCTTCAAGTTTCCTTGTCTCTGGTCAGCACTCCTCTTCTTGTGGTGTTTTTCTATACAAATGGCTTAGAAAGACATCTTTGTATGCTGCAGGCTTTGTAAGCTCTCTCTTCCCCAAATCAGCAGTCACGAGATAAAGTGGCAGGGCTGCTTTGGCTGATTCCTCATGATCTGTTGCACGAGTAGTTCCTATGGCTGGAATTTGCAGCACTTCCCATGAGCGGCTCAGAGAAGATGACACTCTTGGGCATGGGCTTGTCTGGGCTTTACTGAAGGGCTGATTTGATACAAAGATTGTTAGACTAGTAAAGACAGAGGAAGGTTATAACTTGATTCTGTATGCGTTAGTATGACCAGTATATTTATGTGTAGGGATGCAGATGGGAATTTATAGAAGAGGATGGAAGTGGTGTTTATCTAAGATAGAAGTAACTTCTCAGGAAGATGAGTGACTTTTCCCTTACCTCTCTTACCTGCTGCAGAGTGGAATTTCTCATGACAAACAGGGGTGCTGAGAGAAAACTAGCAATGCTAGATTCAGTCATGCCTTTATTTAAAGCCAAAAATAAAACTGTCAATCAGCTCCATAGCTTATATTTAGCTTGTCCATTTAAAGATCTGCAGCTTGAGTATATCTGAAACTGATGCAGGGGAATGAATAAGAAACCATAGCACAAATTAGTGCAGGGTGACATTCTGTTCCATGTGTAGCATGAAAGCATTTGGCACCACGAGCTCATTTTGATCTCACTTGTTGTGTCTTCTGCCTCCTACCAGCCTGGAAGAGAGCTGGAGCTGTGCCTTAGCCAGATTAACTCAACACGAACGATCTCTGGTTTACTGAGAGTTTATCTAATTTATTTAACTTTGGTGACAGCAAGGATTGCTTAGATGGGGTTTCCCCCAGCCTACTGCCAGTGCTTAGTGATTCACCAGGTCTAGAAGTGGTAACAGCTCCTAGAGAAGTCCTTTCTCTTGTCCCTGGGGAAGGGACCCTATGGTCCAGCAGCACCTTGGGTGGGAAGCACAAGTTCTCACACTTACGAGGTGACACTAGGCATGTGCAAAGGGATTTAGTTCATTTTGAGATGTGGTTACTCATACAGGTTTTCAGAGGTAGTGAAGTGCCTGACTTCATTTGAATTTCTCTTGAAGGGGTTGGTGCTCTGGAAACCTCATAGTCTGCACTGTTAGCAGCCCTGCCTGCCTTTGAAAGTCTGGCCACTGGGTTTTAGTTTGGAAGTTGGCTGGCTGGCAAGTAACTGTGGAAAAGAGCTGCTGTCAGTGAGGCAGAAGCAGCCCTAAGTTGATTTTCCCCTCACACTGATGACTAAAATATACCTTCCTCCAGTCTAATTTCTGGGAGGTTCTTCTCAAGCCTTGTTTGCTTGGTGCCTTATAGCTAATACATGGTGCTGAAACCCAGAGTTAACTCAGCCGTGTCAGGGTAAACAGGTGGCCATTTCCAAGAAGAAGATACTAAGCACTCTGTACGGGTTTTTCAGCGTGGTGAAAATCCAGGTAACGGAAACAGCCAAAAGTGAAGGCTGAGTTATATTGTATTCCTGAGTCATCAGCTATTGATGCAGAAGATCCTGCTACCTACGCTCTTGTGGTGATGCTGCTAAGTAGCATTTCCAGCCCTCTGGGCAATGACTTCAAAGGATAGTGAAGATTAAAACAGACCACTGTTGACTTTGAGATAAATGTCATATTTATACAGGCAGATGTTGAGGTAACTGAAAACTTTTAGACTGCTTTAATGAAAACTTGCCAGTCCTCCACCTTCAAAAACTCATACCCAGGCTTGCCTTCTCTCCTCCAAAATCACCAGGCTGGCGTTGTGCCCCTGCTTCTTAGCAGAGGAGAGCTTTTTGCAATAAGAATGAGGAGCTCCAGGATGGAAGCAAGGCCTGCTGCGAGCTGGCAGGGCAGGAGGGATGGCTGAGCCTTGTCCTTTGCCAGAGAAGCCCCTCAGTCATGACAGTCTTCTCTGGGCAAGCATGGGAACAGACCTTGTTTCCTACGTGGACATCCAGGTGCCGGTGTGTAGGCTGCTGGGTTTGGGTCAGGTCTGGTTCCCATCTGGGGTGGTGGCATTAGTGTATTTATGTCTCCAGCTCTGTCCCACCAGCACAGCAGCCCGTGTGCTGTTCGCTCAGCTGGAGACACTCACTGCTGGATTTTCCAGCCCCTTCAGGCAGTTGATATAAAGAAACACCACAGCTTTATGTGGGATTTCTACAACGATTCGGGCTCTGCCTTGCAAAGCATGTCCAGGCTGCACTTCTGATGAAAACGAGCAGCCAAACTAGTAAAGCTGGTTTCCTCTTGCTTTCTCTTGCAGCAAGAGTCTGTGGAGTCTAGCACGGTGTGAGCTCTGAGGTTTCCTGTGGTTGGGACATGCCCTTTGTGGATTCTTTGCTGTCTAATCAGGTTTGTGCTTGCATTATGGCCTTTTCCTCGGCACTGCTGCACTTCTGTGTAGCACCCATCTCTACAACTACCTGAAAGGAGGTTGTAGGGAGGTAGGTGTTGTTGGTCTCTTCTCACAAGACACAACTGATAGGACAAGAGGAAATGGTGGTGGTTATATCAGGAGGGGTTTAGGTTAGACATTAGGAAAAACTTGTACACTGGAAGGGTTATGAAAGCCTGGAGCAGGCTGCCCAGGGAAGTGGTTGAATCACCATCCTTGGATGTATTTAAAAGCTGTCTAGATAGGGTGCTCAAGGACATGGTGTAGCAATGGGCCTTGTAGAGTTATGTAGTGGCTGGTCTTGATGATCTTAAAGGTCTTTTCCAGCCATAGCAATTCTGTGGTTCTGTAATGAACCTTATATGGATTTAGTACCTTTGAAGTCTCCAGCTCTGAAATATAACAGAAATGATCCCGTAGGTCAAAAACTTACATGGAAAGGACAAGTTGCATGGTGTGTTTGCATTAAAACAGCCTTTCTTTTTAAAGCTAGACCTAAAACGGGGGAATCTATCAGTACTTCTTTCCCAAATCTTCCCTGCCCTGTCTTTGGGAAGAGAGTGATCATCTCTTCCATGTTCCACTTGTTGCTGAGCAACTGAACAGCAACTATAAAAGCAGAACTTGTCATCTGAAGATCTCAGTTCCTTCAGTAGGTCGCCACTCCTCTTCCATGACGGGCAGCTTCAGTGACTCATGGTTTGGCCCCGTCTACCTGCAAGGCAGCTCCCTGGCTCACGGCCAGCTCACTGCTCTCGGCAACTACCGTGTAACTGGAGGAACTTCTACGCATGTGACCCTGGATTATGCTTGATCTGCTAGAGCGCACGCACAACTTCTCCAAATGCCCCCCGGGCATCTCAACCCTCTATTGAGGTTAAACAGTGAAATGTAGTTGTAGGGAAGACAGCAATTAAAAACTCCCATTCGCAAAACATTCATGTTGTTGTGCCAGAGCTGCAGGAGAGAGCAGCACATGGGACATCTCCACCAGCCTTCTCGAAGGCCCAGCTGGGACCAGACTCTTGATACCCCGCTTACAGTGAATAGCACCTACATCCATGGGTGAAATTGCTGTTTATCATGCAAAATGCTGTTTGGACTCTTTGATGTGATAGGAATTGACTGCTTTGTGTGTCAGAGGATCCTTCTGCAATTCGTGAAAGTACTCATTTTAGCAGAGGAGCAAAAGGCAAAATGGCTAAGACCTTGCTGGCAAATAAATGAATGGTAACTTCCCTCTCTTGGATTTATTCAGTTCTTTGAGATATAAATGCATTCTTGATGGCTAGAGAAATCAGTCAATCTGCATTAGGAAGCTTGATTGATGTCTTCAGCAGGCCTTTTTGAAGGGCTAGGCAGGAGGATCTGGAAAGAACCTACAGGGAAAAATGTGATGTGGTCTAGATCATTTAATGCACAAGTATTCAACTGTGGTTTTGCTAGTTTTGCTTTTGTTGCTGCTGAAGGAAGTTTTAATTGTACAGACTAAATCCCTCAAAAACACCTCGTGTGACATTCATCACCCCCAAACTACTGTGACTTGCACTGCATCTGGATTTTAATAATTGTATTGTTATGTTTCAAGTTGCTATCTCTCTGACTGTGACAAGATGAGGTGTTTAATTATGGCACAGGGGCCTGCTGAAGTTTGCAGGTTGTGCTTACCCCCAGGACGCTGCATCTAAAGAGTGTGGCTCCTCATCTTCCATAGTCTGTGCAACTTCACATCCCTGCAGTGAAGGTGGTGGGGATGGAAAGGCTGCTCAG
>JAVSBS010018163.1:28558-51524 GCA_033124195.1 Coracias cyanogaster | reverse complement strand
GTGCAAAGACTGGGGCAGATGTGCATGTATTTCAGGAACCTTTCTGACTACCTCAGGATCTGCTGGCTTCTTCTGCTCTGCAGTAGTTTCTCTTTCCAGGCAGTGTGTGACTGTACTAGATGTTGGCGTAAAGCGCAGCTTGCCTCTCATTTCTTCCATAGCTCTTGATGTATCCACTGGAACCAGCTCCACGTCTAAGCAGACTTCACTTTTCGGTTAAAGTCTTTCTTACTATTGCTGCCTTTCATTCTGTGTCTTTTATTTATCTGCTTTCCCTGTGTTGGAGAGGATGGGAATTTTTGTGGGTGCTTTGCTCTGCCCCAGGCAGCCAGTGGAGAGGGAGAACCCTTATTGTCCCTTGCTCCATGTTGCTCTCGGACACTCCTGTTTGCAGAGCTCCCGTGGTGCCGCAGCAGGTCTGTCGCCAGCTACACTGCCTTCCATCTTCTCCTCTGGGAGTCTTTGAGAGACTCCTCTGTTAGTCCTGTGCTGATGTTACCTGGGCTGCTTCCAAGAACAACATAGAACTGCTTCCTCTATTCCTAAAACTGACGCAGAGAATGAAAAATACAGCAGGATTATTTTTAGTTCTGTAAAAGTGCAGCTAAAGCAGCATTGCTAGACTCTGCCTGGCCAGAATTTGCTGTTTCAAGTTTTTCCTGATAGGTGAGGAGTGTGTGGTAGATGGTGGTTTAAAGAGCATCTGTCTGCTATTCCTTGAGGCTTATGTTACAGTTTTGAATTGGACCATCAATGCAAATGAGTCTGAATTCTGAGATTAGTTTCTGGTAAATGTTCATCACAAAACCACCCAGTTAAGGACCAGGGAGAAAAGTGCAGGTCATAGCTGAGCTGGACTCACTGAGGTGCTGCCGTTTGAGACCACGGTGGGTTTGGCAGCACTGGGAAGAGCTGCAGCTCCTGCCCGAGATGCATTTGCTGGGCTGTGTCACGCTGGTGAGGAGCGGAGGGGAAACTTCCCACCTGCTTTGTGTTCAGTTGTTCTGTACGCGGTAAACAGCGTGATACACCTGAGCATTTCTAACGGGCAGGATGCCCTATGTGCTGTACACCTCCCTTGGCATTTGTATTCAAACATGAAATGCAAATGAGAACTTGTATTGACCAGTTCCCTGATACCTCTGTAGCCCTCTCATGGACATCTGCTTTTCCTTGTTGATTCGCTTTCAGTAATCTGGTACCCACAGTACCTCACAGCAGTCTCTGGGATTTAAAAGAAAAGGAAGTGCTTGTGTTCTTGCCCCAGAAAATGAAGTCCTTACCCCGCTCCTTGTGATCAGCTTCTTACAGGGAGCACACTCATCCTTTCAGGCTGCTGCCTCTTCGCTGACCAGTGTGGGTACCGTGCTCTGGACCCTGTGTGCTTCCTTCAAGTCCAAATGCCTCCCTCATATATTCATACAATTCAGCACTTAGAACTTGAGTGCTTTCTCTCGTAGAAGGGAGAGTTGACGCTGGAGTCATGTCTGCTCCTGAACTGATCCGTGGCCCAGCTCTTAAATCTGTGTCAAAGAGGCAGGATTTGTAACCAAAACTTTGTAACAAGTGACTGTAGAAATCAGACCCTCTTTTTCAAAACTGCAAATATTCTACTACTTAATTGTTATTACTGTTAGCAAAGTCCATCCCGTATCATTAAAATCCTACCATAACTCTGTTCTGTGGTCTCTACAAGCTGATACCAGTTCAAGCCTGTGTAACCTTGGAGCTGAGCAGCATCCCTTTCTATTGTCCTCAGCCTCTGCTGATTAGAATCTTATTTTGCAGAAATGACTTGGTATTGTGCTTTGGTAAAGTATTTATCCAGCACAGTCAGGACCAGTTTGTTTACCTGATACTATCTAAGTACTCGAATTCCAGCCAGCAGTCTAATGTTCACAGGAGGGATGATGATTTCAGGAAAACAGAGAATCAGGCTGGTGATGAAGAGTTCGGGGCATTCACGGTAGGGTGCTCTGTCAGCCACCAGGAAAAAGCCTAGAAAGAAAATAAGAAAGCATTAACCAGTTTGTTTTTCCTGGCACCTCAGGATGAGATGACCTCAAGTTTGGGCCTTACCACAAAGAAAGCCCTCACAATCCTAAGAGACCAGCTGTCAGCACTGCTGGAGGGGCATCAGAAGGAACGGAAGAAAGTGACTTCATGGAAGGTGAGGCACCAAACAGCACAAGGTTGGGTGCTCAGTCTGCCCTTCTCAAAGTAAAGCTGAAGATAAAACCAAAAGTTGGCTGCATTCCCTCCCAGACTGCTGCTGCAGTGTCAGGGTGTAGAACTGCTGAAGTCCTGGGCAACAAGGCAAGGAATCTACCCAAGGGTGTGTTTCTCTCAGCATTTCTCTGCTGGGTGCTGGAGCTCTTCAGGAGCTAAGCTTCACCTGTGAAGGACCTCAGGGCTTCAAGAGCCACTAACAGCAGTGTGCCTATGGGGACCATCTGGGGTGGAGAGAAAGCTGTGAAGTTTAACAGTCTCCTCTTGCCCACCATGTTTGTCCGGGGTGTGTGTTGAATACAAAGTGCTAGTGTTTATGCAGAGTGCTTAAATGCTAAAAGTGTTCCTCGCTCCGTTAGTGACAATGGGGTAGCCTGGCACAGAAACCTTTTAATTCTTCCAAGCAAGAGTGAAGCAGAGCGTTCGCCCAGACTCGCCAGCTGAGCCACCGTTGGTGCTGTACCACCACTGATCTGGGGTGCTCGGTATCATGCTCAGGGGTTTTACAAAGCTGTGGTCACACTGGAGGGTCGACTGCTGCCTTCATCCTTTCCCACTCTGCTTTTTCAAACGCCTGGCTCTGTATTTCACGAATGCTGACTATCTGCTGCTCTCCTTTCGTAGGAGGTGTGGAGGAGCAGTTTTCTGTACCATGGTAACCGTTGCTCCTGTTTCCACTGGCCTGGTGCATCTCTGATGCTTCTGGCAGTGCTGTTGCTGCTGTGCTGCTATGGGAGCCAGCCGCAGGGGAGGTAAGCAAAACATCCTATGCTGGTTAACTGAACAAGGTGGTAGTTTTATATCATCTCACCACTGTCTGTGGCTGACATAACAGTGTTGTCCCTCAATCTGTTTAGATATCTAGACATTAACATACTCAAACTGGTAATTCTGTCCCTATCTGTCCCTTTCACAAAACTTCAGTCAACTTAATTTTATCTCTGATAGACCCACAGAGTGTCCTATGGAAGGATGGAGATTTTTTTCTACAGCATTCCTAGATCTTAAAAAATGCTAAGGCATTATCATAGTTAGGAAGGATGTTAAAGCTGCAGAAGTTAGTGGCTATCTAGGTTTAGCCCATATCCAGGGCTAAACTATAGCAGTTGCTCTATCACCCCATGACCCCTCCCCAGCCAAGAAGGCAGGTCCAGAAAAGGAGGGGACACCCATGGGTTGAAATTGAACCAGATTTAACAAAATAATGAAGCTAGAAAATAACAAAGCCAGTATAAAGTATAGAACGTTATACTCAGCCAAGCAAACGTACAGCAGTCACAATAAACAGGAGAACAGTCCTCAGGAGCAGTGTGGTGAGCAAGTCCCTCTAGGGATGGAGAAAAGCAGGATCAGAAGGAGCCCCTGTCCTTAGCAAACTTCCCCCTTTATGGTGAACGTGATATTTATGGGATGGGATACACCTGGAGCCAGCTCGGGTCAGCTGCCCTGGCTGACTTGAAACTGCTGACAGCCTGCAGACCATGGCTGCCCTGGGATTCTGGCCCAGGCAGCAGGACGGTGGCTCATGGGAGAATTTACTGTGCTGTCACATGTGCCACAGCGTGCCTTGCCCGTGTTTGTAAGGGTGTTTCTAAATTGCAGTGGGTCCTTACAGACTTCTCTGGTGGCATTATTCTAAGGAAGAAGTGTGATCGTAGCTCCCCTGGTTTTCTTTTTTAGCCCTAAGTCTGTGGGATGTAGGAACAAACAACCGAGCAGGTGTGTGTTTATCTCTGTGGGCGGCTGGCAGTGTATTCTGCTCATTTACTCAAACCTCATCTGCTTTCTGCTTTCTCCTGTTTTGCTGTGCAAAGCCAAGGTGCAGAGATAGTTAACGCACTGGCACTCTTCCTCCTTCTCCTCTTGGATCTCTTCATGATCGGGCGTCAAGAGAGGCTGAAGTGCAGAGAGGTGGAGAGGAGACTTCAGACAATCATTGATAAGATAAATGGTGAGGTCTCATTCATCTGTCTCTCATTTGCATTTGTGTTTCCCTGCCATTAGATTTTTCTCCAAACCTGATCACTTAGGTTACTAATTGAGCTTACCAGCCTTCCCCTGGCTGTCAGAATTGTGTCCTACTCTTGCCTGTCCCCTAGAACAGTTATTCTGAGCTGCCATGTGGCCAAACGCTTCCAATCTGTGTGTTATCAGGTAGGCGTCTGTTATGGCTGTGCTTTGGAGTAACTCGAATCCTCAGTATCTTACAAAAATATGTGCCTTGTAGCAGATGATGAGAGAAGAATACGTGGGGTTGTACCGCAACATAGAACAGAAGGAAATAAATTGCTGTGCGTGAGCATCGTCTCAGTGCTCATTGAGGAGGAGTTGAACCTGAGGAGGCAGCTCATTTCAGTGTGGCAGTTTTAAGGACAGTCTTTAGCTTTTCTGTTGTACAAGTTTGTATTTAAGGTTATAAAATGACTACGTATAGTTGTTAATACTGGGTGGAGAGAGAAAACGGGGAAAAGCCATCAAGAAGAAAGGGAAAGATTATGAAAGATCACGGGAATGGACTGAGTTTAGCACTGGAGAACCTATAGCCACTATGGGATGGAAGTTGATGTTTGATTGGCCCCTCCAGAAGTGTTATCACTTTAATTCTTTCACACTTTGTGCTTTCAGATACACTTGGCAAAGAGGTGAAGTGGCCAGACTCCATGTACCCTGACCTTCACATGCCTTATGCACCATCCTGGTCCCTTCATTGGGCCTACAGGGATGGTCATCTTGTCAACCTGCCTGTGAGCCTGTTAGTAGAAGGAGATGTCATTGCTTTGAGGCCAGGCCAGGAGTCATTTGCTTCTCTGAGAGGGATTAAGGTAACTTGCTTATTTCCTTGGCTTCTAACAATGTATTTCCCAGGATTTTCTTGCTAATACTCTAATTCCCAGTGTAGAGATTATTGGAGTGTTTGATTCCTTCTGACCTTGAAAATAGCTTGAAATTCCAGTTCAGTCCAGGACGGTGCTTCAAAAGACAGATTGCATCTTCTCTGTGACCTCCCAGACCTAATGGACAGGAGACACTAATATGATACCAAAGCACCGTATTTCCATCTCTGCCAGGTCAAGAGGAAATTGTAATAAGCTGCTAAATACAAGTGGAGTGATATGACACACAAACCCCCTACTTCATCCTGGTTTTTATGTGGAGAAATAAATTTTGTCTGCTTTGACCTTCTCCTTACTATTGATTTAGTATAAAAGAAGATAATATAAAATACTTGGGGCAGAAGTAAATTAAAAAATCAATTACAAGAGCTGTGCAAAGATTTTGCTGCTTGAAGAAGACTGGAAAAAGTTTAAAGCTTGCAATTCACCTTTGTTGGTTTTTTTCATAACTTTAACTCCAAATGCCAGGTTTTTTGGAATAACCAAGTGTACTTGAATATAAGCATTTCATTTTAGGTAGTTTTGAATTTTTGAGAGCTGGGAGATGGAACTGTGTCAAACGTGTTGTGTCACTTGGAGCAGGAGAGATCCTGCTGGATTAAACCTCCAGTCCCTTACAGCAGAATTCCACTGAGGCCCCAGCTGTGCAGCCTTTGGACTCTGGCTTTCTTTCTAGGATGATGAGCATATAGTTCTGGAGCCAGGAGATCTGTTTCCACCTTTCTCACCTCCACCCTCCCCAAGAGGAGAAGTGAAGAAGGGACCTCAGAACCCTCAGCTGTATCGTCTCTTCCGTGTCTTGAAGACCCCAATAATTGATAATGTCAGGTGGGTTACATACAGCGCACAGTGCCATGTCTGCACAGCTTGTTTCTGTCCTTGTTCCTTTGTGTTGGCAAAGAATGAGACTTACCAGTCCAGGACAGGAGTTTTCAACTAGGCTGTGCTGTGTTTTCTCTGTAACCTGGGAATACTCTTAAGTCTCTTACTGTCTGTCTTCAGTTCTCCTCCTTAACTGGTAGGTTAGGCTAATATCTAAAACCACATATATACTGAGTATTACTGTTCAGATCATTACTTTCCAACTGAATTTGAACAGTGCAGGGAGGTCATGGATGTCATGCATTTGACGTAACCAGCGATAGGACACTCTGTGGTCAACTGGAGATACAGATATCTGAATGTCCTGTTGGTGTTTCAGTACACACTGGGGAGATGGAGCCTTGCTGTTAAGCAGGTGAGGAGACCTGGGGAGTTTTCTCAACAGCACTGCAAATTTACCATGGCAAGTGCAATGCTGGTATTGTAGAACTTGGCATCTCTTTGGAAGGCCATCCCTCATAGCATAGGGTGAACGCAGTGTTCTAATCAGGTCTACTGGGAAGTTTGTACTTGAAGAAAGTACAGGGTCTTGGCTGCTGAAATCTCAAGCTGTTGTCCAATTTCTAGGTGGTGTCTGGAAATGGCTTTGTCGCGTCCTGTGACGGCCCTGGATAATGAGAGATTCACTGTACAGTCAGTGATGCTGAAATATGCTGTCCCTATTGTACTGGTAGGTCTTGTTTAAAGCCTTTGTTGTGGAATATATCCATGTTTTGTCAATAAAGGTGAAGAATTTGCAGCCATCAGCAGGAAATGGTGGTCAGGCCCTAACTCATGCAGCTGACTCTGTGTACCTTGGGTAGTTCAGAGAAGCAAAGCTGCTGAGCCATCTAGCCATGAGAGTGGAGGGAGGAACTGGAGCAGCACACCAAGTGCTTCCAGACTTTCCCAGGGCTGAGAACGTTACAAGACAGGGAAAACTCCTCCCTACCAGTACTAGTAGCTGACAGTGTCATCTCTATCTGAATTGTAGGCTGGCTTCCTGATCACCAATGCTGTGCGCTTCATTTTCAAAGCTCCTGGAATTGCTTCTTGGCAGTACACTCTTCTTCAGCTACAGGTAAAGGAGAGCTTTGAGCTCCACTGCACCTCCTCTCCAGAGCACCATGGAGACGGATTCCCTCCCTCAGCAATGTGCTTCATCTTGTGACAGCGTCCTCTGCACGCCCTTGTGCGTGCTGGATCCAGGAGCTCTGAGTGGGGCAGGACAGCAGCTCTGCCCTGGCCATTCCTCCTAGACTGCCCTTTGCATTTGCTGGCTCTCACTTGCCATATACCTATATACGTGTGTGCATATGGATATGGTATCCTTTGCCTTTAAACTTGTAAGAGTTTATGCCAAATTCATCAGAATAACCAGCTGCAAGTTGGTGTGATTTATTTATAGGGTCCTTCATTACAAAGCCCTAAGGGGATGTGTGTCTCCCCCGCTGTGCTGCACTGCTTCCAGTGCAAGCGGTCTCCTTCCTTCCTGCCATTGCCTTTTGACCATCCTCTCACCCTGGTGGAAAAGATGACATGCGAGACGTGTGACTTCTTATTGTCTCTGGGCTTGCTGGTGATTACAATGTTTTTTTTTCAGGTGAATGGTGTCCTACCCATCCTTCCGTTGCTCTTTCCTGTCCTGTGGATTCTTGCTACAGCCTTTGGAGAAGCCAGAGTCTTGGCCCAGATGAGCAAGGCCTCATCCACCTCACTGGTAGGTATCTGTCCACACAAAACCATTGTAGGAGATGAGAAGGGCTCTGTGAAGCAAGCACAATTAATTCAGCAGATGTGTGCATGTAATTGTAAAAGCTTTGGATCTTCACTTGTCCCAGCTATGCCCTCTCCCTGGAGCACAGTGTGGCTTCTTCTTGAACAGCTGTTCTAATTTTTTCAACCTGTCTACAGATATCCCAAGGTGATGGGAAGCTCCAGTGATTCTATAAATCTCTTCAAGGCATGTGCTAATTTAGCTGATATTCTGTCAGCTAAATATAATCTGTCAGAGAGCTCAACACAGAGATAAACGCCCTGTAGTAGCTGTAACAGGGGAACATGCAGCCACTGAGAAGAAATGGGATATGTGAGATCCTCTGCTGTCCTCTGTTTTAACATGTGGGCTGGACAGCCCTTTCCTGGGACTCGGGGGCTTTGCTTGCAGGCATGGCCTTTGCAGTGGATAAGGGAGGAAGAGGAATTTCTGGTGGTTGTGCTGGTTTGGGGAGTGGAGTTTGGTAGTCTGATGGGTGTGTAATCCTGAACTCACTGATGGGTGTCTCTTGTTTGTTCTATCTTGTTTGTTCTATCTGTACTGACTTCTGTTATGTCTGTACTTGGACAGAGTTTCTCTCTCCTTTGCGTCCTTCCTTGGTCTCTGTGGCCCTGGGTCTGTGTTTTCTGTTCTTTTTCCTATAGGTTGTACATGACTAAGCTGCCTGTGTCCTGGGAGGGAAGACACGTTACCTCCCTCAGTGGCGTTTGCACTTTTACCATCTCGTTTCAGTGTTTTCTCCACTTTACCTTTCCTGCCCATTCTCAGCATCGGTTGGTTCCTGTCTTTGCAACCTTCCTCTTTCCCTTCACACTTTGCTGTTTGGCTGGGAAAAGCCAGAGCTCCTCGGCTTCCCTGCTTCATCATTCCCAACACACCCATTTGCTCTGTCACTCCTACTTGCACCTTCCTTCTATTCTTTCCTTTCTTCTCCTTTTTCTTGTCCAGGCAACTCACTGTCCAGTCAGCTCTTTCTGCGACATCTCAAACATGATCCTCCATCCTTGCCACTGCAGAACAACCGTTGCAATGTGCCTTGGTCATTCTCCCCCTTGCCTAGGGCAGTCTTCTCTTGGCCTCTCTATTTCACT
Organism: Coracias cyanogaster; assembly: GCA_033124195.1. Taxonomy (NCBI): domain Eukaryota; kingdom Metazoa; phylum Chordata; class Aves; order Coraciiformes; family Coraciidae; genus Coracias; species Coracias cyanogaster. The sequence continues at coordinate 42,672 of JAVSBS010018163.1, read as the reverse complement.
CCTTCCTTCTCTCTGCTCTGTTCAAAATGTAGCAGGTAAGACACTCGTCCCCTCCAACCACTTAGCCTGTGACAGTCTTCTCCACCTTCTGGCCCCTCCCATCATGTTGAAGCTGTTTGATTCCCACTTTTTCAAGGCCATAGGTGACCTTGTGACTGGTTAGTCGGACATCTTGCAGGACACAAACCAGTGCCCCCCCAGACGAGCTCCTGCTTCACGTTGCATTACTACAGTTGGACCACAGCAGCATTCCTTTTAGAAAGGAATTTGATGTTGGTTTGAAAACATTTGTACTGACTTTGATACATTGTTTCAGTAATTATTTGCCTTCTCTCCTAAGCATGGGCATTCTGTGTTAGTGGGAATTTTTATAGTATCTGATTTCCATGCAGCCCTTGGAATATTAACATCTTTTGTCTCCTAGATTTAAGAGCACGTCAATCAAATTTCTGGTCTGTTGTAGCTACTCACGTTCCCTTTTACCATCTCTTTGGTTAAGTAAACAGTTTAAGCACCTTGAGTCACTATAAGCATATTTTCCAACCCTGTGATCTTTCTCTCAGCTTTCCTTTTAGTGCTTCAGGACCACTGTAGAATTATGAATCTTCAAAACCCACAAAATATTGCAGTAACAGTTGTGCTTATGATAAATTTCAGAATAACTTAGACTTTCTACTCTGTTCCCTTGTTAGTACCGCAAAGGATCATATTAGATCTTTTAGCCACTGCGTTAGACGGTCAGGCTTTTTTCAGCTGATAATCTACAGAGTCACTGCTTTGTAAGGCAGAGTCCTCATCCTGTAAGTCCAGTTTATTTCTAATATATTTAATATGGGCCCTATTTCTCCAGTATTGGTCTACTTTTTGTTAGAAAACCAGTAAAGCATTTTGTATCAAGTCAAATTACCAAGTGGTCTATGTCAAAAGCATTACTTTTATCAGTCAAATTTGTAATTTTGGCCAAAAAGATATCACAATAGTTTGATGAGATTTATTACTCAATACACTTGTGGTGTTTGGCACTGGTTGTATTATTCCACTTGTTTTCTTTGAATGGAGTCTCATATTAGCTGCTCTGTTATTCTGTCTGAAATCAAAGCCCGTCTGGGGTCCTGTGGTAACTCGGTTTTTTTTCCTGACCCTTTTTAGGCATTGGCACCACGGTAACTTTCTTTCATTGCACTTAGACTTAATCCATGTTTCAAGCCTTCTGCAAAATCAGCAGTAACAGTCAGAAAGTTGTCCAGACCTGCTAATTTAAACATATTGACTTTCAGTAGCTAGTGTTAGAATGGAAAATATTTCATAGTTATCACATGGTATGATTATATCACTGAGTAAGGAATAGATATTCAGTAAGGAATAAATATTTATTTAACACGTCTGCCTTGCCTGCGAATTTGCCTTGCAAATATCATGTGCACTTCACCATCCTCAACAAGCAGTGGACTGATTGTAATTACCTACTGGTATACTTTCCTTACTTTAATGTTAATTTTTACTTCTATTTTCACATCCAGTCAAAACTGGACTTTTTTATTTTTACTGTGGGATTGTAACTTTTAAAAATTTTTATAAAGTATTGTGAAACAGTTCCTAATTATCCTCCATAGTTCTCAGTTTAAATTATTCCTGACAAATTTGTCTTGGCTTTTATTAGCTTTGTTCAACTGATCATTTTTAAAGTGCCAGATACCTGCATTATTATTTGGGGTGTCGTTTTATTCACATACAGATGTAACGGCCACATTCACTTATGCTTATGAATATATATTTAAACTGTTTTTCAAAATTACATCTACTGGGGAATTCCTTTCTGCTGGATGCACAAAATTTGAGTTAGCAAATATCTTGGTGTAATTCCAAGAGCCCCCTGGCAGTGCCCTGCTATAATTTCTTTTCATTTCCTATCCCCATCCTGTTCATATCACCTCATTCCTCTGTGTCCATTGTGTTCCAGGCACCTGCTTTTACAACTGCTCTTCTAGTTCTCTTCTTTTAACTGACCCATATAGCTTAAAAACAGATCAGTCAATCCTGGCTCTTTCTGTCTAAAAATAACCGTCCAGAAAGAGCCTCCTCTGGGTCTAATTGCCATTATTTTCTCTGTAGACATTTAGGTAATGACTGTGTCTTCTTCTGTGATGTACAGCACCAAGCGCTTTGACTGTGCTTCACAAGTAGATAGAGACATAGTCCATTAAGACTTAATTGCTTTGATGAATTATTGGTCTGCCTTGGAATAGCGATTCCCACAGAGCAGGACTCCTGCTTTCTTCTCTCTGAAGGCACAGTATTTAGGGAAGGATGTTCCTCATGACACATTTCTGAGCACAATTATAGTAACTGGTCTCTTCTCTTGCTGCAGCTTGCTAAGTTTTCAGAGGACACTCTCAGCAGCTACACAGAGATGGTATCTTCTCAGGTACTACTGTTATGAATTGTTTTCTTCCATCTCCAATGCAGAACTTCATTATAACCTTTCCCTTCCTGTCTGATCTCCTGCTTGTTCCTAGACCCTTTTTACTTGTGTCACTTGTCCATTGTCACTCATTTGCTGCTTTAATTTGCTATGCATGCAGGTTGCACATCTTTTCCATACACCTTCCCATGTAAATGGCTGCTCTGCTGACCAGAGGTTGAGGTGACTTTGATACTGGGTCCAGTTGTGCTTTTCTGAATATTGCAAATGGTTTGAAATCAACTTTTTCTGTCCTGAGGAAACTACTTCTTTCAAGCCCTCCCATTCCAGGAGTAAAATAAACTTTTTATGGTGTGCATCAGAAAGAAGGGAAGCATTTTGCTTGTACCAGAGAAGTCTCCTTCTTCAGGCCAAAGCTAAAGAGCAGAGGGGATGGCGGTCAGCACCGAGGCCAAAAGGTGAAGGGGGGACCTTGGGATGTTCAGGCTTTTAAAAAGTCTGATCCTGTTTCATAGCTTAAGCACATGACTAGTGCTTCCAAAGCTGGGGCATGTAAACATTCAGAATACCTTTTTTCTGGGGGAGGAACTGCATCTGGCCACTCTGTAAATTGCATCATCCAGATTAAAGAGGCGAGTAGAGGAAAGACACTTTTCTGTCTAATCTGGCATTAAGATTCCCCTTTCCGTAAGGAGGCAGATGGACTCCGGGAGTGATTAAAATCCCTCGATACTATAAGAATCAGTTGCTCCCAGCCACACAGAGGAATGCTTGTGGGTGCACACACACGCTTCCTTTGTGGAATATTTTGTTGTCTTTCTGCACCGGTTCATCGCTTAGCTGAGAATGTGTTTCAGCTGTTAAATGGGAGTGATTTGAGCTGACCTTCCTCGCTGAAAAGATCATCTTCTTTCCTTTTGTACCTTTGTAGCCTTTTTGCTTATGAGAAACTGGTTTAAATAAGAGCTTTTTTTCTTCCTGGTGATATCTCATCATTGTTTTGCATTTGAGCTTATGACTGTGCTAACTCCCAGTACCTAAGGATCTTCATCTAAGGAGCTTTGGGGAAGTGCTGTGCAGTGACAGCATTCCAGAACAGCAGCTAAAAAGCAGTAAAATAACACTGTAAGGCAAGCCTGCGTTTGCTGGCTTTAGGAGTGCACAGACAAAAACATACAGCTCTGGTGCTTGGATTGATTGCTGCCATCCAGACTTGCTCTGAAACATTTTCCCGTGGAAGATGAAGGGTGCCAACTTGACATTTTAATTTTGCAAAACATCCCCCTCTTTCAGTTAATTACCACGCTGATTACAATTCATTTGTAATTATGGAGTGGTCAGGGCACCTTGGCTTTATTTCCGACATTGTCACTGCCTCAGTAAGTAGCCTTGGACAAGTCTCCTCACCACAGTGACTCCGTTTACCCCATTTGCAGCGTGGTGATCCTAAGCTTAAGGCCTCAAACTCTTTAATCCAAGGGGATGAGAGTTGCTTTAGAAAAAAATACTAAGAGGTAACAACTGATTCACTCCAAATGAAAACACTTAAGAATTCCTTCCTGTGTTTTTGGATAGACAAAGGCAGTTTCAGTGAATTCTCAGTTCAACAATCAGACTGTCTGTTAGCATCCTCTGGAAGGGGGAAGAAATGCCTTTCCCTTGAGAACATCAGCACTGTATCAGTTAACAGGTTCCCACGGAGACCCATGTGTAACTTACAGTGTATCACTGTGTTGAACCTGAAAACAGGTAATGTCATACTCCCTTTTTTCCTTCTCTCCCCTCATCTTTTGCTGAATGGGTCTTTAATTGGCTGATGTCCTCTGCTTCCCTTGGCAGGAAATGATACGCTGTATCTGGAGCCACTTCCTCTGTGTTTTGAAAGGCAAATCCCCAACCCTGAGCTTCACTTCCAGCTTGCTCCATAGTCTGGGATCTGTCACTGTGAGTATTGCTGGGTTGTCAGAAGGAGGAGCCCTACATGGAAGTTTCATTTGCACCGTTCATTGTCATCCTTCCCTGAGCACAGACTGTTAGCAATCAGTTCGCTGTGCTGGAATTAGAAACCCTTCAGGCACCTCTCTTTGTAGAAGAGTTTAGAGCTGTCTTGTCTTGTCCAAGCAGCACATTTACAGGCTAAAATAATGGTTAGAGATAGTCTGTGGCATCTAATAGGATGTCTGTATCTTCCAGCTCTGGTTCTGGTCCCATAACCCTCTTGACTCCTGTTCAAGGGCCAGCTGGTTTGGGTCCTGATAAGGTACTAGCTGGTGAAACAGGTTGAGTAGTTGCTTCCTTCCCATGGTCTTCATGCCTAGTTTTGCAATATCCTGAGATAAAATAGGTGTTAAACAACCCATCAATCCTCCTAAAGCAAGGAATTCTCAGATTTCTTGGAGTGTTACTAGGTGCAATTTCTTAAGACAGAAGCTTGTCAAAGGAGACGCTTGTCTATACTCCTGTGTGCTTATTAAACTTATATTTACAACTATGCATGGATGCTGAGACATATTTTCACTGAGATTTTGCTTTCTTGTGGGTATTGCGGGATGTTCTAGGTGCTCTGCTGTGTAGACAAGCAGGGGATTCTTTCCTGGCCAAACCCCAGCCCAGAGACTGTTCTGTTCTTCAGTGGGAAGGTGGAACCACCTCATGATAGCCATGAAGATCTGACTGATGAGCTCTCTACACGGTCCTTCTGTCATCCTGAGATGGAAGATGAGGTGAGCGATAGGTAATCCATAATGTAGTGTGTTGGCTCTAATCATAGTTTGACTGACACACACAACGTGGTATTATAGAGAGGGCCCTTTCCTTGTAGAGAAGTCCCATGCCATAAGTCTTTGCTTAAAAGATAAAGAGGCAATAATGATGAGATCCTCTTCTTCAGGAGTCCTAAAACAGCAGGTGAATCAGTAACTGACCACTGAATCACCACTGTTCATTTTGTTGATCTCTTGCAGCCCCATGAGAGAGATGCTTTGCTCTCTGGCCCCCTGGCAGACACAGTCCATATGGCCAGTGAGCAAGAGAGGAACAACTGGTCTAGTGACCCTCCAAAGGCCCCTGATGCCCATGCCCACCGAAAGCCAAACAGCAGAAGCAAGCATCCCTCTGGGTCCAATGTGAGTTTTAGCAAGGACACAGAGGGTGGAGAGGAGGAACATACTCAGGTAAGACATACTGAAAGGACACACATGAAGTTTTCCGTGGAGTTATAAGATAGACTTAAACCCGTAGAGTCTCCCTTTTGGGAACTTAATTGGCAGTCCCCTGTGGGATTCAAGGCTTAAGCTGTATTCATTGTCACCAATTAGAATTTTCCTGTCTGTTGGACCAGGTTGGTGCTGACAGTGAGGTGTTGGCTTGTGAGGCTGAAGACTTTGTGTGCGACTACCACCTTGAGATGCTTAGCCTGTCCCAAGACCAGCAGAACCCCTCCTGCATCCAGTTTGATGACTCCAACTGGCATATGCACTTGAATTCCCTCAAGCCTCTGGGCCTGAATGTGCTGCTCAATCTCTGCAATGCCAGCGTGACAGAGCGTCTGTGCCGCTTCTCCGACCACCTCTGCAACATTGCCCTCCAGGAAACTCACAATGCGGTGCTGCCTGTCCACGTGCCCTGGGGCCTCTGTGAGCTTGCCAGGCTAATAGGTAAGGAGAAATTGGATGAGCAGACACAGAGAAATCAGAGCCGTCAATAGACACTTAATCCTTAGAGAGCACAAGAAAAATACTTCGCAATCCTGGTTCTGAGAAGGGGGAATTACAGAGCTGACTGCTGTTGTTCGGTTGCCAGAAGAGTCTATTAAAGAGATTGCTTTTGGCAAGTTCTGACATTGCAGATGCTATCAAAGGAACAAATGTCATCAAGGATAGTTCCAGCCAGTTCTGCCTAGACTTGGTATTCACTGGCTCAAGTCTGCCAAACTCGTCAGAAGGCAAAGAATACCTGCTAATGGTCAGATTGCTGCCCTGTCTTTACAGTAATGCTTTAAGCTTAAGGGATGTGAGGTACCTCAGCTCATTTTATAGATGGGAAAACCAAGGCATAGGCGAGATAAGAGGTTAGAGGTTACACTAGGATTAAAATCTGGAAGCTCTTGAAATCAGTTCTGTGCCTGTCCTTCAGCGTCACCTTTCCTCTCTCCAATGAACCAGAAGCATGAAAGCTGTAATTACCAATAACATCTAGTCCTTCTGAACGTTTCTCATCATAGATCTTGAGCCATGTTGGTGTAGATGCTCAGTGAGTGCAGCTCACCTGCCTCCTCACAGCTCACCTCCCGTTGCTGGGAGATGTCAAAATGAGCACAGGCGAAGTGGGTGGCACAGAAGCAAGAGAGAGAGGACCTTTCTTTTGCTTTAGTAGAGCCTATTTTTCCTGCTCCTGTTCACATTTCAGGTTTCACACCAGGTGCTAAAGATCTTTTCAAGCAGGAGAACTATTTGGCCTTGTACCGCTTGCCAAGTGACGAGATGGTTAAGGAAACAATCCTGGGGAAGCTTTCATCGATCACCAAGAGGAGACCACCCCTGAGCCACATGATTAACCTTTTTGTGAAGGACACCACTACCAGTAAGGCTGCCTCTTTGTTTGGACATCCACTTGGTATGGGAGGATCTTTTCCGTGGGGAGCCTAGAAAATGTCAGACTGAAATCGTCTGGAGTCCCTGTGGGGTGATCGCCTTGCTCTGCCTGTGGCCAGGACAGCCCTTAGTGATCAGTGCTATGGCATACTGCGGGGGGGAACTCTGGCTCACTCCAGCATCATAAATAATATTAAAAAATTATCTTAGGTAGCACATAGTAAACCTGTTTTCTGGGACCACATGGCAGTGCAGAGCGAGGGAAGGGGGGAGCTTATTTGGTTTTGAATGGCCTTCATTGTGGTAGTGAAACTGATACTGCACAGGGTTAAATATTACTCAGAGTTTTAGCTAGGGATGCTCATCCTTCTGATCACCAAAGTCATTATCTCTGTGAGTTGTCTAGTGTCTTATATTGCATACTCTATTTCTATATTGCATACTAATAAGAAGAAATCACAGAAATCCCATGCAAGCTCATGGTGACCATGAATACAGCACCTGGAGCCGTGCTGACTTCACTCCTACTCCTTCCTGTTCCAATAGGAGTGGGTTAGGATGGAAAGGACATACAGCTGGGCACCGGCAGCCCTTAAAGCACCTCAGCAAGATTGAACAGCTTGCCTGTCAGAGCTCTCAGTAATACCTTAAATTGACTGAACTTGTTTCTCTGGAGTTGACATATGTTCAGTATTGAATCTGAAATATGATTATTATGCTGTCCAGAGATTTAACAGGTGAACTGTCTTCTCTTGCCCAATTCTTCTTAAATTTCTATCTTCATCTGAGGAGGAGCTTTTTCATTTGTCCTGATTGCTGCTGTCCTGCCTTTGTGAGCAAGACTTTCTGATGCTGAGATTCTTAGTGTAGGGAAAAACCTTGCATGTTGCCTCATTTCAACTCCTTATCCCCATTTTTAAACGGTTTAGTTTAGAGGCTGGAGCTCAGACGAATATGTGTGTGACCTGGATTATGCTGTCTAGAGTAAATTCTAAGAGGAATTTTGCCATGGGGGTTAGTTAACCATTGGAACACCTCTCACATGAGAGTCTTGTCCCTTGAAACTTTCTAGAATGTGTACAATCAGAAATAATGGATTATGCAGACGATACTGGGTGAAATCAAATGGCTCTTTATACAGAAGAGTCAGACCAGATGATCATAACTAACTCCTCTTGATACATCCTACCCACTCCCATGATGTGCTGAAGTCAAAGGGAGATAACATAATAAATTTTCCAGCTGTAGCAGAAATAGGAGGTAGCTTATCTGTATGTTCCATTGCTATTCCATTGAGATTTGTGTCTTGCCATCTGGCAGCATTCATCTCAAATCCACAGTAACCACATGGAAACGAGGGGCTCACCGGCACCTCCAGCAGAGTAAAACGGCTCGATACTGTCTCCTTTTGCTCTAGCTGTACTCCTCGATTCCTTCTGCTTTGTCTCCCTGGCTCAGCTGTAGCAGCTTGGTTCTTCCTGATGAGCCCCAGCAGTCATGAACGGCCAGTCATATTCCTTGGCCTCTTCATTAGTTTTCTTCTTTGTGCCAGAGAAATCCTGGCCTTCGAGTTCGTGACGTAGGAAGGGAAGAGGCTGAGCTCACTTTACTGGCAATGACAGCTGAATGAACTCCTTCCAGTTTACAGCGTGTGCTGTCACTGTCATTTACCCCCTACAAGGCTGCTGTGTGGGATGCTGATGGCACTGAATGGGAAGTGGGTTGCAGTTGCTGTCGGGCATGAACATACGTCTGTCTGTGCATGGGGTCATCTGCAAGCTCTTGCTCTGTGTCCAGGGCATAGGTTTTGCATGAATCAATAAACATCTCTCACCCTCTGTTTCCTAGGAAGGACTATCTGGCCCTGGGAGCAAGGTAGGAAGGATTAGGTGTTTATACAATAAAATTAAACAGAGCTCTCCACAAATACTCCTTTGTGTCCCTGAGACAGGCTCCTTCTTTCACACAGAGCTCTTATTCGTCTTGGAAGTTTGTTACACTGATAAACTTGGCGTGTGATCACTATTTATAGCAGAAAGCAGAGAGCTGCTACATTTTGGAAAATCCTCCCGTGTTTCTGAAGGTCCCTGCATGGATTGTGCAAGTAGATATCCTTGGCTCTTGATTTCACCAGCTCGTGTGAGCATTTGCAGTCAGCAACAATGCCTGCAAGAAGCCCTTGGGCTCATTTTTCTTGGCAGTGATGTTTTTTTCATTAGATCAGCTTTGAAGCTGTTGGGGGCAAAGTCACAGAGCAGCTGGAGGAGGGAACCCAGACAGAGGAGTCTACGTGTGTGCAATGTTAATGTGCCAGTGCAAATGAAAGGGAGCAGGACGTGTGGAGCAGGAGGCAGCCCCGCACACTTCAGCTTGTGTCTGGGACCTGCATCAAACAAGCCATACCACACACCTTTGAGAAACACTTTTTAACACCTGTGTTTGCAAGAGGGAATAAAAGATTTTAAGTCTGTATTAAAGAGTAAAGTAGTGAAAGAAAAAAGCAGGCCAGGCTGTGGTGTCCATTGATTTTGGATTCTCCCCTGATCACAACATAAGTTACTTTTTTTAGTCTATTATGTTGAACTTTTGACCCATCCTGATCTAACACGTTTTCAGGACTCTTTGTGAAACAGGCCGCTATCTAATGGGTCACACTGTTAAATTATCTTCTGCTGCTTGAATGGAAGGTATTCAATAGCTCTTACCCTTTAGATCCACGCCTGGCCTAGAACTGCATCCACTTCCCAGTGTAGGCAGACTTTGATCCCCGTAGGCTCCTCACTGGTGCTTGTGTGCTCTGAGAAGAGGCACACGGGAATGTCTTTTCTTCTGCTCTGTTGGATAAAGGAACAAGGTATTATCCCACCTTTTGCAGGAGCAGGATTGTTTCACGGTGTGAAGGGAGAATAAGAATTGACTACGCGGCTTACATTTTATCACAGCCTTGTTTGAACTCACAGACAAATAGCAGCTGAATACATATCACCCAGTCGTGAATAATTTGTCAATGGAGACTGAAGACTTTCAACAGAAGAAAGGAGGTGTCTGGTGTGCATCAAGGCATTTTGCAGGAACATTCGCTTTTGCGGCTGGTATGATATCCCTTTCCTGGGGGCCTGTGTGTGTGATGCTGACTCATTGTTCTCCTACACCTCAGGCACTGAGCAGATGTTTTCTCATGGGACAGCTGACATCATCCTCGAGGCCTGCACAGACTTTTGGGACGGTACCGATATCTACCCCCTCTCTGGCTCTGACAGGTGGGCAGCTTTGTCATTTAGTGCATTCAGGAGCTGCAGATGAATTGCAGAAGGAACCTGGTCACTCTTTGTTAAAATTCCCTTTACTGATGCTTGTTAAGCTATTTAATAGAAGCTTAAAGTAGGTTATGAACATGAACCGTCTCTGCTTATAATAAATTGTTATAGCAATGTAAGAGATTAGATAGCAGCAAACAATCTGTTGGACTGTAAGACTAAGCCACTTCTCACTGCCTCTGTTAACATATTAGCCTCTTAAAAGTGGACTCTGAGTGTGCTGTGTAGTAGGATCGTGAATTATAATCAGATCATACGCTAGCGGCAAAGAATTTTTGTTGTTGTTCAAGACAAATGCTTTGTCGTACATGAAATGCAGAGTGATCAATCCTGCCTGCTGTTGACAGCTTCAAACCAGTTCACTATGATGCATCGCAACCTTTAGTCCTGCTGCAGCATCTGACAGTGTCTGTTGCATTTTCATCAACAGGCTAAATTTCTGTTCCTTCTAGCAGAGCAGACCAGTAACGTTTAGTTTCACTGACTAGCATCACATTGTTCTTCTAATGTGGTTATCCTCAGGTGTAAGAAAACTTCCACTGGTCCTTTTTGGAATATTCATCATCTTAGAAGCCAATGCAAAATCTCGCATGTGGTCTAATTTGTTACATTCACGAGTTCAACATAGAGAAGGAACTTTACTCCAATGACTGAATATTGACTAAATGGAGACTTCACATATAGCTCCTGGGACCCAAACTCTGAAGGGGGATAGGAAAAGAGTCTGTTACTGCAACTGTCTCTGCCATAGATACTATTATCAGAATTGTCAGTTCGCTCCTTGGTGTTTATTCCCCTACAGATAAATTCTCTCTGATGAATTAAGCTTCTGCTGCCATGCAGTGAACTTCCTTGGAGACATCTGGTAGCCATATAGAGCATATTCTATTAATAAGCATATTCAAAGAGTACTGTGTTCATACTCATCAATCTGTCTGATAAGCAAACAGAAACATTCACCACTGCCCCTGTTGGAATATGTGGTTTTATTGCCCTGTAGTGCCTGCAGATTAGACAGTGCAGAAAGTAAGGAAAGGCTTTTTCAGAGTCTCTGACCACTCCTCATGAAACAAATTTTTCCAAATACCCAACTTGTGATTTCTACATTGAACTACAGTGTACCTTGTCAGAAATACAGCACTTTTTAGCCAACTTTGGTTTTTCTCTCTTCCACGTAGGAAGAAGGTGTTGGATTTCTACCAGCGAGCCTGCCTCTCAGGATACTGTTCTGCCTTTGCGTACAAGCCAATGCATTGTGCCTTGTCCTCCCAGCTCAATGGCAAGTGCATAGAACTGGTGCAGGTCCCTGGGCAGAGCGCTATCTTCACGTGCTGTGATCTCCCTGGGACGACCCCCATCAAACAGAGCAGTCGGAGGAATAGTTGGAGCTCAGATGGTATGTGTCTTTTGTGCTGTCTGTAATAAGGTCCTTGCTTTCTCATCGGCCTAGAGCTATAAGAACACTGTTATTCAGAGTAGCAGATGGAAATGGAGAACTAAGGGTTTCTGAAGTAGATGCATTTCCAGAGGATGTAATGATGAAGCAGCTGGTAGGTATGTTTCCAGTTAAGTTATTGAAGCCTGCAGAGAAATTCTTCCACTTGTGGGAAGTTTGTTTCTTAAAGCAGGCAACTGAGAGTCAAGATTTCTGGGGATTTCAATACTTGGTTTTCTATTTGTCTAATTTTATGGAAATCAACATATATTGGGTTTTTCAAATAAATTAAATGTATGTGGCATGTGACTATTCTCCCTTGATGAATTTTGTTGCTGGGCTGAAGGAAATTATTCCCATTAGATGAACTGTATATCTCCAGAACAGCAACGGAAACTGAGAATAAGCACATACCATTACGTAACTCCAGGTGGCTCTTTTGGAAAACCGGCCTTAATCTCTCTCTGCCTTGGTCTCCCATTCTGTAAAATGTGAATAATGGGGTTTCCAACAGCTGGGAGGCAGTTGTGACTGAGTGTTTTCAAAACACTTTTCAGTCCCACCTGTAGCAAGCTTTGCAACCATGCAAAGTGTTTTATTATTATGTTCCTTATGCTGCATCCAGCTCCCGTTCACCACAGGCTGATCTGGTGATGGTGAAGGAACCCTGTCAAAGAGTCTTCACAGGCTCTTTGGGAGTGTCTGCAATGTCGCTGGAGGGAACAGGATCCAGTTCCTTTGCATCAGCCCTTTGTACTCTGATGCCACTGCCTCAGCTAGACGTGCCATGTTGTTTAAGCACAGTATGATGTGTTTAACATGCACAAGTGAACATTATGCACCACACCTTCTTTACCTTTCTGCCCCAGTTCCTTTTGACTGATCCCTGTCTTCTGTTTTGTCTTTTTCCTTTCCATGCTTGCTGTTTCACACTTGTATTCTTGGTTGCATATGTGGGGCTGACCTGAAACCACTTCTGTGATTGGGTATGCTGGGACAAATGGATCTCTCTCTATCTTTCCTCCTGTGTGCGTATCTGCATGTTTCTGTGTATCTGGGTACCGTGTCCTTGGGTGTTACCTTGGTGGCCTCTCCCACCACATGTACTTTGTCTAATGCACATGCGGCACCTTGTGTCTCAACGTGATTGCGTGTTGTTTGCATGCCTGAAGAAGGGATTGGGGAAGTGATGGAGAAGGAAGACTGTATCCAGGCTCTGAGCGGACAGATCTTCATGGGAATGGTCTCATCTCAGTATCAGGCCCGTCTTGACATTGTCCGCCTCATTGATGGATTGGTCAATGCCTGCATTCGTTTTGTCTACTTCTCCCTGGAAGATGAGCTCAAAAGCAAGGTAAGCTGCCTTTGCTGAACCCCCTGAACTTGCATGTCCCCTGGTTGTCTGACTGGAGAGTTCAGCTCCAGTGCAATCTAAGGTTAATCTGATTCAGCTCGTTAATGGGTCCAGAAGGTACCTGTGCTCCAGTCTGGCACTGATCTGCATTACTGGCCTGGACAGAGACACTAAAATCTTGTGTCTGCTCGCTTACAGGTGTTTGCTGAGAAGATGGGTCTTGAGACCGGTTGGAATTGCCACATATCTTTAACGCCTAATGGTGATGTGCCTGGCTCAGAGATCCCTCCCTCTAGCCCCAGCCACGCTGGCTCTCTGCATGATGACCTACATCAGGGTGAGAGAACTGCGCCTAAGCCACTTTGAATGCCACGCGTTTCCTGGATGGTTCTTTTAAACCCCTTCATAGGTTCCCGTGTCCTCACCAGATACCTGATCCTTCAGCGCTTTGAGCACAAAACTGGATGGGCCTGAGGTGTGTGCGTGCGTGTGAGCGAGAGAGCCTTACGCTTGTAGCCTTTCTACCCAGTCAGGACCGCAGTTGTTGGAAACTAAACATCCTTCTGTTCACCAGCTGCCATGATTTTACAACTGCTCATTAGTGCTTTTGGTTCTTGCTGGGGCCCTGGTCAAGCAACTGAGGGTCTCTTACCTGTGCATTACTCTCTTTTTCTTACTTCAGGTGGGATTTCTGTACTCTTCTTGCCCTAGAAAAAGAAAGAGAGCAGAACAGATAAACTGTCTTGTCTCAAAAGAGCAGAGACTAGGCTCACATATCTACCTCTGAGCAGATTCGTCATCTAAAAATACTGCATTTTAGATGACTGAGTGGGATCTAAGTGTTGCTAACCTAGAAAATCAGGCCTCACATTTCCTGGTTTCTGCAGCACCACGTGAATATGCCATGTGGGTGGCACTGGGGTGGCAGAGGGAGGTTTGTGCTCATTGTTTATGCTGCTTCTCTGTGCTCCAGTTTCTCGAGATGATGTGGAGG
>JAVSBS010018163.1:0-28458 GCA_033124195.1 Coracias cyanogaster | reverse complement strand
GATGTGGAGGGGCTTCTGCTGATGGAAGAGGAAGGGCACTCAGATCTCATCAGCTTTCAGCCAACAGACAGTGATATTCCCAGCTTCCTGGAGGACTGTAACAGGGTGAGGACCCCTTTCTCTACACACCTCGTGCTGGGGTCATGGTCAGCAGGATCACCTCATTACTCCCAGAGGGAATTCCTCTTTGAAGCACATTGACTGGTTCATAGGGGAACTCCTGATTTCTCCCTCTCAGTTACTTCTGCTGAACAGGTCTTTCCTTTGGAGTTTAGGGAGGGGAAGCCTGGAGAGCTGCATCTCAGTCCATCTGGGGCCCCTTCCCATGTGCTGGGCTGGGATTGGGAACATCCCCACATTGCACACAGACAGAAGAAACTTTGTCTCTCCTCCAGCTGTGTTGCATGCCTGGTGCTGCTCAGTAGTCAGAGTGTGGGACAAGCTCTTCCTGCCTCATAAAGAACTCAGACATGCTCTGCAGAGGTTACAGGAGTATCAGATAGATGCAGTTTTTAATAATAATAATAATAATCTCTCAGGCCTGGTTTTAGAAAGCAAGAACCCTTCCTTCACTGTGTGTTGATGTGGCTGCAATTGGAATAGATCTAGTTGCTGGTGAACGGCACATAGTCTCTGACTAGATTCCCCACACAGATAAAAAAGTCCTTAGAAATCCTCAAGCACAAGTTTATCATGCTGATCTTACAAACCCTGGGGACAAGCACAGGCAGCTTAGTACCTCAGTGTAGAACTTTAGCAGAAGACTTTATACAGTGTCTTGGGAAAGCCAGCTTCTGCCTGCAGTGGCATCAAATTGTATCTGATCTTGAAGTTGTGTAATTCTGAGAATCATCATTCTCATTTCAGCAGTTCCCTCTGAAACGCCTCTCCCTCACACACAAACACACTCTCCTGCTTAGTCTCTTCTTTCTCTTTTTTAGGCCAAACTCCCACGAGGGATCCACCAGGTGAGACCTCACCTGCAGAACATAGACAATGTGCCTTTGCTGGTGCCCCTCTTCACAGACTGCACCCCGGAAAGTAAGTGGCACAGAGCCTGGGCCTGTCCTACTACTGCCCGTGAACACCTTCCCCATCCATTTGCTCAGGCTCATCTGAGTGCGGACATGGTGAAGGGAATACGGTCCAGAAACCTAGCAGGAGACTTGGATATTAACGACCCTCTCTTGCTGCCCGTGGGAAGCCAGGTGTTAACTTCATTTTCATGCAGCTGTTCCCTAGCTACAGAATTGGGCTCAGAACCACTCCTCTCAATTTGCATTCGTAAAAGACACAAAAGCAAACACCCAAAATGCTACTGCCTTTTATTAAATAAGCATTATCAGTGTGCTAGGAGACTTTGATCTCTGCTCACAACCCTTGCTGCCTTATATAACTCAGAAATCACTTCCTAAAAGAATTTTCCTCTGGCAGTTGCTGTTAACAGCTTCTGCTGCTTTGCAGAGTTTTAGATTGCAGAGACCAGAAAGGACAAAATTTCTTTATCTTTCTGAGAGATCCTGTTTTATCTCAGAAAAGGCCTGAGTGCTCATCTGGCTAATACCTGCCCAGTCTACAGCAAAAGTGCTAAGCATCATTATGATTTGGCATTTAGGTACCCCTAAAATGTTAGGGGTTTAGTTTACAGAGTGCCAGTGAGGACCAGTTACAGCCCAGTCTGCCTAAGCCATCAGTGCCCAGTAGATTTCCTCTCTTTTTGAGAGACGTGGCAGTTCCCCACTTCATCCAGCCCCTCACTGTGCTTCAGATCTGGGTGCACCAGTCATTGAGATAAGTTGTTTACACAGGAGTCTGCAAAGGGTGGCTTTGGGTTTTATTTTTTGCCTTGAGCATTCTAGAAAATTCATATGTACACAGAGTGCTGTGCACAAAGCTACAGAAGAAAAATTGGATCAAATAGCAGCTTTGATTTAGAGGCCCTGGGAGAGTGTTGATAAAAAGATTGATGAAGGCTAGAGGTAGTGGTGGGAGTGCAGGAACAGGCTGGATCTGAGCGTGGCATTGCTTTTGGAGTGGTTTGTTATATTCTCTCTGTTCTTTTAGAGGTGGAACAGTAGTGATGTGCTGCTGAGCAGAATTCAAAACTGTGTATTTATTTTAGGTTTTAATTATTTAGGTTTATTTAATTTCAACTGTTTTCTAACACAACCATTTGATGCTGAAGCCCTCTGTATTTTATACCCAGGTGTTACCTACAGCTCTGGTCTGACAGAGATGTGCTAGAGATGCAAATCTCTGGGTCACAGTTCTGTGCATCCAGCTCAGATCCTGCAGGAAGCAGGTATACAGGGCACTTGGACTGCAATTAATTAGCTGTCTAATTGTGTACTTTGACTTTGGATTTCACTCTACATGACTGATTAATATAAGTTGGGGTAAATTTAAAAGATCTTACTGCTTGTTATCCAGGCTGCAAAGGGTGTATGAAACACCACAGCTCTGTGTGCATAATGAGATAAGCAGATGTGTTCCTCCTTCTGTCCCTTTGCAGCCATGTGTGAGATGATCAAGATCATGCAGGAATACGGGGAGGTGACTTGCTGCCTGGGAAGCTCTGCCAACCTGCGGAACAGCTGCCTCTTCCTGCAGAGTGATATCAGGTGGGGCAGGGTCCAGACAACTCCTCCTGCCTTTGCCTTGAGCTTAGAGTGCCCAGCCATGGGTCACACCAGACCTGGGGATTGTGCAGGGGGTTGCTCACAATTGTTGTGTCCATGATTAGCTGAATTTGTCTCCGCAGGGGAGATTTGGGTGGGATGACTACCTAGATCCGTTGACACACAGAGGTATTTCTCTCCATCTTTAATAAAATTATGTTACTCTTGCCTGCTGAGCTACTGTGCACCAACTGCTGCGTTACAGATGCTTCTCATTGACAGAAAGTGGAAACGCCCCTCTGGATCAGCCAGTTTGTTGACTTTGAGCCACAAACCCAAATATGGTCATTATTTCCCTGGGAATAACTGAAAGTCTAGGGAAATTGATCCTAAATTCATGTCTGGCTCAGGACTTTTCTATTGGCAAGGTAGATAGCGGGATCGTGGCACAGCACAGCATGACTTTACAAGCTGGCCTACAGTGAAACATCCCTCCTCTGGGATGAGGACTTTGGTTAACACTCCTGTGTTGTCCTTGCAGTATAGCACTGGACCCTCTCTACCCATCTCGCTGCTCCTGGGAGACTTTTGGCTATGCCACCAGCACCACCATGACTCATGTCTCTGATGAGCTCACCCCGCTGCAGCTCTCAGGGCAGCTCAACAGCCTGCCTTGCTCCATGTCCTTCCGCCAAGAGGAGAGTACCAGCATCATCAGGCTCATAGAGCAGGTAAGCCCGGCACATCCCCTGCCCGGTGCTCACCCCTCTGCCCACAGCTCACAAAGAGCAAAGCCAGGAGTTCATGTGAGCATTCTTGTTGAGTTGCTCAGTTAGCTGCCAGTGTTAGTTT
Source organism: Coracias cyanogaster (assembly GCA_033124195.1). NCBI lineage: Eukaryota > Metazoa > Chordata > Aves > Coraciiformes > Coraciidae > Coracias > Coracias cyanogaster. The sequence continues at coordinate 24,988 of JAVSBS010018163.1, read as the reverse complement.
TGCTTGTGTCCCGTCCTTTGTTCAGGAAGCACAACAAAGATACTCTTCCTGCCTGGCCCTACAGTTCAAGGTGTAGGGGCTGGTTTGGGAACGGTCTTGTGATAACAGAACATAAATAGTGTTCAAGTACAAACTTGTAGAGATCTCTAGCCAGACGACAATGCCATGCTCTAGGGAGAAGTGTTACCCCAGAGAAGCCAGGAGGTTTAGACAAACTAAACTAACCCCTTGGCTAAGTTCTACCTTTCCTTCACAACCTCTACATCTAGGCAAGAGACCTTCCCCTTTTGCTTACAAGGTGTCCAGATCCTCTCCCCTCCCACTTCCCCTGCAGGCCACACGTTCTTCCCCTGCCTGCCAATAATTGCTCTTGGCTGATAACTGCTCCCACCACAGCAAGGGCTCTGAGGGCTTGTGCTTCCTTCCAGGCCAGGCATGCAACATATGGGATCCGCAAGTGTTTCCTCTTCCTGCTGCAGTGCCAGCTGACCTTGGTTGTCATTCAGGTGAGTCCTGGCCTGGCTGGGGACAGTCTTTAGCTCAGAAGACAGGCATGCTAGCATGGATATGGGTGGCTGCAGTGGGGCAGCCTTGCAAGAGAGGAAGGTGGCCTTTAGTCAGGTTTACACAGCATGTTTGGGGAAATTACTCTGTGATCTCACCCTGCATTGCCCCTTCTCCCTGACCCTCCTACAGGGGTTTCTTTCCAAACCCGTTTTCCCTGGAGAAAAGCATCCCCTGCAGCACCTGCCCCAACAGCCTGGCACACGAGAGGCTGTGCAGTGAGCCCAGTTACCAGCTATCCCAGTGTTTTGGGGGAGGGCAGTGGCACCTTGGCTAATGAGACTACCCTAGCACTGCTCACGCTCTTCACTCCGGATTGTTCCTGTCCAGTTCCTCTCCTGCCTGGTGCAGCTGCCCCCCATCCTCAGTACCACAGACATCGTGTGGCTCTCCTGTTTCTGCTACCCACTGCTCAGGTGAGTCTACTGGACAGGGTAGAATCTCCTGCCTCCCACCCACAGGATGCACAGACCAGTCTCCCAGCCTCACAATGTCTATGTTAAAACAACACAGAGGAAGCTAAGAAGGCCACAAGGATTATTCCAAGCACCTGCTTTGGCAAGGTGCTTGGAAACAGATAGGAGCATTTCTGTACTGCTGGGTTAGCCCCACCTGCTGCCCAAAAGCTGCTGTTGTGGCTTGGAAGTCCACCTGAAAATCATCTTCTAATCCAGATACTGTTGCCCTGGCTGGAGTGGGATGGAGACCCTCAAGTGTCAGGCAGAGGCCAGGGTACCATGGGTGGGTTTTGCCCCATCACACATTTGGAGGTCACCACTCTACTTGTCTGCACCTGCCATGAATGACATTTTTTACAGCATATGCTTAAGACAGTGGCCAGATAAGTGGCAGTGCTCCAAGCAGTCTGAGGAGATTACTTGGGTTCAAATGTTAGACACACAAAAAAGCAATATAGTTCTGGTGCCCAAACTTGTTACTGAGAGACTAACTTACCTTTCTCCAGCATCTCACTCCTGGGCAAGCCTCCCCACAGCTCCATCATGACCATGGCAACAGGAAAAAACTTGACATCCATTCCCAAGAAGGTAGGTGGCCCATCAGGTTAAAGTTGTTTACACATTTTTCTCTCTGACTTTGTCCCAGTATTGATGCATAGCTGAGGCCCTGGGCCTTCCCAGCTCACTTGGTAAATTGATCCGTGCTATCCAAAGCCTGGCACAGACAGGAAGGGAAGCCCTTAGTGGCTCTATGGGCCAGCATGCCCACAGGGCAGCATTTCATCTGTCCTACAGCTTGTCTTTTGCAGCCACTGATTCCCTGATGGTTCATGTGGGAGAGGCTGGGCCAGTGACATGCCCATGTCATCCTCCTGCCTCTCCCGTATTCATAGACTCAGCACTACTTCCTGTTCTGCTTCCTGCTGAAATTCAGCCTGACCATCTGCTCCTGCCTCATCTGCTTCGGGTTCACACTGCATGAGTCCTGCAAAGAGGTGAACACTACCAGCCTCAATCTCACAGCCTGCTCCTCCATCATGCTGCACAGGTGAGGAACTGAGCCTGGCACACCCCCCTCACCCTGCAGAGCCTGTCGCTCTTGCCCTTCTTAGGTAGAACCAATTATCCTCTAAAAAGCTTCAGATGCTTGCATGATCCAGCTATAATGGCTATACAGAGGGCTAGGTGCTCTCCCTATACCCTTGACAATTGTATCTTTGCTCACTGTTGCCTCCTGGTTCTAGGACAGCCTAACTCCAAGCTCACACTTAGTTCTCTCAGGTATCAGAGGAGGACATAGGTCAGGGACATAGGGAGAGAACAGGTCAGACAGTAAGTCCCCACTCTTGACTTCTTTCCTGTGTCCTCTTATTTACCAGCAATGCTGATGGTGCTCCTGACTGGTTTGGGACATTTTCCAATGCTCTTCTTGTAGCCCAGAAGCTCACAGCTGGCCTGATTGTTTTACACACAGGTAAGTCCCCATTTCCCACTCTGAGGGAAAACTTGCATCCTTTGACTCTTTCTTTACCCCCTTTGCCAGAGCATAAACTCCCTACTAGGAGCAAACACTGCAGCAGCCTCTCAGCACAGGTATAAAGCCCCTTGTAGTAAACATTGCCCTAATAGACTAAAGGCAGCACTTTCAGAGCTGATGCTGCTTCTTACCAGCCTGGTGAAGTGCTGATTCCTTTCTGGTCTCACCAGAAGAGCAGCATCCCTCTTCGCTTTCTTGCTAGTCAGCTAGCAGCATCTTGCAGCTCTCCAAAAATATTTCCTGCCTCCAAAGTCCTTTTATGCCTGCTGCCATTTTCAGAAGCACCCATTTCCTTCCCCCAAACAGCACGGGTGCAGCTATGGCTGTCCTGGAGCTGGAAGCCTTTTTAAACCCTCTGGAGGGGTGGGGAGCCAGCTCCTGGCTGACTCTCACCACCTGCACACCATTGCCTGGCCGAGTAGCTCCAGCTGCTCTCTGACACCCTTAACGGGCCTCTGCTCTCTTCTCACCATGTCCTGTGGTGCTGTGCCTTGGTGCCAGGCAGAGCATTGCATGTGGAGATGTGCCAAGTGTCCAGGCCAAAGAAATGCTTCCTGATTTGGGAGGCAGCCCTACTTTGGAGCGAGGTAGTGGGCATTACTGCTCCGTGTCGCTCAGATCACTGAGTCTAGGCAGGGCTGCTCTGCTGGGCAGGTGGGAAATGCAGTTTTGAAGAGCCCAAGTGAAAGCTGAGCCAATGCTTTGTCCTGTGCAAACAGCCCTGGGTCTCTGGCCAAATATTTTTCTGGGCTAGAGCTTTCCACTGGTGCAAGCCTGCAGTGACCCAGAGACAAGGGCACAACCCCCCTCGCTCTCAAGTTCTGGTCCTTTGCCTTTGTTTTAGCATGCCAGGCTGTGAGCCAAGCCTGGCATCCCCCCAGTGAGTAATCCTGCGCGGTGTTACCACTGCACTCCCCGTGCCCTCAGTATCTGGGAACTTGGAATTCCTGTGGGGAGTCTGGTCTGAAGGGACCTTGAATAAAAGGTTGGTTTCAGGGACATAAACCCCATGGAGTAATAGCTGTTGGTGTATATTGTAAGGCACGGTATCTGAGTGTGATGCTAAACAACTCCCTCTTCCATCTGTCCCCGTAGTGTTCATATCCATCACCCACGTCCATCGCACCAAGCCCTTGTGGAAGAAGAGCCCCCTCTCTAACCGGTGGTGGACGCTCACTGTGGCTGTTGTGTGAGTATCCCCAGGGCCTGATGAGCCACTCCAGAGTGCTGGGGGAAGGAGCGCTCCAGACTTGCTCTAGCACCATCTGCAGAACCTGGGAAGCTTGTTAGCTCTGCTGAGATCTCTGTGTCTGTTTCTGATCTTAGATTGCTGGGACAGGTGGCGCAGACTGTGCTGGACCTGAAACTCTGGGAAAACATCAATTCTTCATTGACCTTTAACCACGTTTCCATCTCCCCGGTCTCATGGCTCCTGGGTTTTCTTTCCTTGGTCCTTGTGGTTATCATCAATGAGATTGTCAAGCTGCATGAAATCAGGTATGGGCGCAGCAAGGAAGACGGGGAGGGAGGGCTGGAGCCTCGCTCCAGCCTGGCCTTGAGATGCAGAAAAATGATGCAGAGGGAACAGGGTGGGGAATAAAAAGGAAAAGATGATTGTACTGTGTAAATCACCTGGCCATTGTGTGGCAGCTCATGTTCCACCTCTCAGGGAGGAAGCGCAGAGGAGGAAAGGGGGTCAGGGAAGGGCAGTGGCAGTGATTGTGAGCAGGAAGGGAGACCAAAATTTCCTTATCGCAAACCAATGAGAGGGAGATGGCCAAGGTCTGTGAAATACCAGGGTGGAATTGAAGAGGGCTGTTCTCTCCATCTCGTCCCATGAGGCGAGAGGCATTGAATCACAGCAAAGGAAATACGTCTTCACACAGTGCCTGGACTGTGGGACTTGTTTTCATGGGAAGTGGCTGAAGCCAAGAATGAGTAGCAGGCAAAGTGACTGGCTGTTCTTCCTAGCACAGGGAGCAGCCAGAGCTGGGAGTTAACGCTAATGAGCATTGATTCAGGAAATGGGCTGGTGAGGAAAAGCAGCGAGGATTACAGGGAACCCTGATGGGGACAGAGCGCTGCCTTTGTTCCTGGAAAGGATTTGTGGACCTTTCTCCACTGTGTCTGGCAGCCCTGGAGATAGGACTTGGCTGGATGGGGTAGGACTGAGATCATGGGTTGCTCTCTGGGTTTGATTCCCCTGACAGGGTACCGCAGGGCCCAGGCCAGGGGCTCCCTTGTTTCTTGGAGCTGTGCAGCTCAAAATTGCAATGGGGCAGCCTTGTTTTGCCGCACACATTGACTTTCTTCTTTCTTCTGCCTTCTCCAGGGTCCGGGTTCGTTACCAAAAGAGGCAGAAGTTACAGTTTGAAACGAAGCTGGGGATGAATTCGCCATTTTAAACAATGCCAGTTCGAGTTCCCTGGAGCCAGGGCCGTGCAGCCGCATCCTGCACTGGGAGAGTGGCTGCACCAGAGGCTCAGGGAGGTTTCCCTCACCTGCAAAACAGACAGCCTCTTTGCAAAGCGACATCAGCACCTTCCAGGGGGCCCCAGGCAGGGCACTGCTGTCAGGATCCCCCAGCAGGTATGCAGCCCCTCCCCAGCCTCCTTGGGTACTCCAAGGGAGCACACAAGCTCTGGTGGCTGTTCAGGCTGCTCTTCCTTTATTTATTTATTACTAGAGGTTTTTGTTAGTATTATGGTGATGCTGAAATGAAGTGACTCCTTCCCTCTGTGTGAGCAGATGGGTTTCCTGGACCTGGCAGGAGAATCTGGGGCCAGCAGGGGAGACACAGGGCTGCTGAAGCAAGAGATCTCTATTGAAACCCATTTTGTTCTTCCATCTCTGCATTACCCCTGGATGTGTGTGCATGCCTGTGCGTGCCCTCGCCCACCTCCCTGTCCCTGTGTCCTGGGGCAAAGGAGCCATCTCTCTTGCAGCTCCAGGAGTTCTGGGTGCCAAGTGAGGACCAGAGCTCATGTTCCAAAGGGGACACTGGGCAAGGTCCCTGGCAGGGTGCTGGGAAGGGCCCTGCCATGGCCAGGCTGTGCCAGGCCTGCCCTCTAGCGTTGTTGCTGTAGCCATATGCTGGCTGTTGAGTGCTTCAAGAGAAGAGGGTTGAGACAGGGCTTCAAGAAAAGCTGTCCACGTTTGACGTGATCTGTTGCAGAGGGAGTCAGGAGGGCAGCCCCGCCTGCCTGCAGGGAGTCAGCATAGCTCAGCTCCCTCCAGCCCTGTTGAACCAGCTCTTATCTGCTTTAACAACCCCTGGAGAGGTTTGTAACTGTCCTCATTTTTGTGATTCAAATTGCTGTTCTGCTTCAGTAAAACCCTGCTTGAGAGGGCCATAGCTAGAGATAAAACCTGAGACCTGCCTGTCCTGCCATGGAGAATCTTTCCAGCAGGATCTCTGCATCTTGCAGTTGTGACTAACAGGGAGCTGGTGGATGTTTCCTTTCCTGCTCCTGGGATCATGCTGCATCCAGTACTTGCTCTTCAAGGCACAGGGAAACCCCCCGCATTGTGTCTCTCTTCGGTAGTGTTTGGAAGTCTCTACCCTCCATGCTGCTGTCCTCACATCTGTTCCCTGTTTTTCTGGAGGTCTCTTCTTCATTTGACTGGGGGAACTTTCCCCTGAGGGCTCCTGCAAACCATGATTTGCCCCGTGGCACATATCCTCTTGAGCTCCGAGCAGACCCCAGCTGTACTGGAAACACTGGTCCCCATTGTGGGCTGACAGTCGAGGGCCACACAGGAGCACACAGGCTTGGCTACCAGAATATCTGCAGCTCATGGAGATGTTGACTCCTTTCCTAGTTCTAAAAACTGGCTAAAGCTGGTAAATCCTGGCACCATTTTTGGTCCTGATACTAACACTACAGTACGCGGCTGTTAACTTCTCCTTTGGTACGTAACAAACAGCTGCTGGTCCTTCCCTGGCAGGCAGGGAGCTGGCTGGGACCCCCCAAGCTCTGCCCTGCTGCTCCACCTTGTCTTCCTTACATTTCAGCATAACCAGAGAGCATACACACTGCTGCGTGTCTCTAAGCAATACCCTTCTCCCTGCTGTGGGGCTGGTAGGAGAGCAAAGCGTGGGTACAGCCAGCTGCTGAGCGCTGGGGACAGGCGGGGGACGCTGGAGGGGGGCAGCTGGGGATGTTCGGAGGCCTGGACCCTGTTCCTACAGCTGGAGAGCGGCTGTTCAGATTCCATGCTGCTGGCAAGGTTGCATGGGGTAGGGAGCCAGCAGCTTGCTGGGGAAACGCAGGGCTGTGCCCCTGCAATGCAGCAGGACCAGGCTCCTCCTGCTCCCTTGGCCGGCTGGGCTGAACTCTGCCTTCGCTCCTCTTGGGCCTGCAGAGCCGGCTGGCTCCAGGAGAACAAGCTGCATCCTCCTCAGTCGGACTTAATTCACCTAAATGCCAGCTCCAGATCTGTTACCTGTGGCACCTGAGAAAGCAGCTTGTCTTTCTGATGCCAGGGTTGGCTTGCAGGTGGGTACAGCCTCCTCTGCCGCTGAGCTGGAGTCAGAGGCAGCACCAAGCTGCTCCTGCTGTTCCTACAGAGCAACTTCCCCCACCCCAGACCTTAGCTCTTGCCCTGTGCCACTAACTTGTAGGCAGCAGACACCAGGGCTTCCTGCTGGACACACCTTCCTCTAGAGCAGGCACCTCCAAGGTTTCCTTCTCTGGGTGATCACAAACGATTATTTCCCTGCACCTGCCTTCCCCTGCTAGACCTGGAGGGAGCCGAGGGCTACGAATGGAGCCTTCTGGATGGTCTCACCACGGCCACCCTTCCCTCAGCCACTGAGGGGTCAGGGGACATGGCATCAGAAAGAAATTTCCTACATCAAGATGTTTTTAAATGGTGTATATTTTATATTAAATTTTTTGGGATGTATGTAAAAATACCTGATTTGTATTAAAACTTGTAAATTGTATAAAAAAAGAAACAAACGCGGACCCACACGCACCTGGTGTATGAACAGCAATAAATGATTGTCTTGGACAACACACACGGTGAGAGTGGGAGGGAGTTTGCACCCAGCAAAGCAAGGAGGTAAAAATGTGTGTCACAGGGTCCGAGTTACCCGTCTCACCTCTTGTGGGGACACAGCCCAAGAGCTTGATGCTCCTGGGACCCAATCCTGGCACTTCTTCCCCACTCAGCTTTGGCCATAGAATCATAGAAGGGTTTGGGTTGCAAGGGACCTGCCAAGGTCATCTAGTCCAGCCCCCCTGCAGTCAGCAGGGACATCCCTAACTAGATCAGGTTGCTCAGAGCCCCATCAAGCCTGGCCTTGAACGTCTCCAGGGATGGGGCCTCCACCACCTCTCTGGGTAACCTGTTCCAGCGTTGCACCACCTTCACAGTAAAACTCTGTCCAGCTCTGACTGCCTCTTCCTACCAAGTAACAGTCTGCTTACCTCGTGGTCTCTGGCTCCCAGGCACTGGCTTTGGTGGTGGCTGGTGGCACTGCTGGAAGCCCTCTGGATGAAAGGTCAGGGGTGAGCTGGAACAAGCACTGCAAGCACTGGAGACAAGACTGCAAGCGTGACGAGACAAGGAGACCTGGGCTTCCTGTTCTGAGCAAAGCAGGAGCTAGTGTCACTGTGGCCACGCTCTGATCATCAGGGAGGATGGCAGGCAGGAGGAGCTGAGGCTTCAGGCGTGCCCAGAGCTGGGCAGTGGGGCACTGGAAGGTGGTGGTGATCCCCAGCACGCTCACCATCCATCACTGGCGAGGTGGTAAGACTCAAACTGAACGTGAACCAGGCTGGAGGTGACAGCGGGACTCTTACCAGAGCAGATTATCTGAGGAAACCCAGATCTTAAGCACTCACAGGGCAGGACAAAGCTGATCCTCAATGAACTTCAAACGGAGTAGGAGACAAGCTTGTGCGATTTGACACGAAGGACACAAGCAGGCAAAACTATCAAAAGGGTAAAATACGCCCCACTGTTTAATAGAATTTAGTCTTAATGGATGTTAGTGGAAAACAAAACACATGATTAACACAAACAGAGCAGATGGTTTAAAATCTGTGTCAGTCTGGTGATCACACGGGCTATTTTTTCCCCTCACTGTCTTGCTGCACGGAGTAGGTGCAGCTGGGGTCAGTTAGTCCCAGTTGCAGTGTACGTAACTTGCACACCATACAGTAGCTTCAAAATAGAGATCTAGAGCTTAAAAAATAGGCATTCTTCTGCAAAATCAAACGTTTAATTCCCTTATTGACAAAGAGAGCAGCGTGGTGCTGCCCTCAGGTGGCTCAGACAGCGACAGCTCCATCCCAGTGTCCTCTATCCCTGACCCTAGAGTACAAGACTTGCAGTTCTGGTTAGTAAATATATAGAATAAATCACATTTAAAATATATACATTGGCCTTTTAAAAAAAAAACAAAACATTTACAGTTTATCAACATTGGAAAAAAAATAACTGGGCTTGTCCCAGGTTGACTCATGAGAGTAAAAAACAGTTTTAAAAGGTTTCTGCAAAACCTTTTGATAAAGTGCCACTGGTTGTAGCTATTTAAAAACAGTCGGGCCCATGACGTAGCACTTGCCTGTCAGACACGGTCACTTAAATACACTCAACAGGATCTATAAATCAGAGCAACCAATGAGCCAGGAGAGAAATGTCTTAACTGCCTCAAACTGACCTCAAAGTCCCAGCCGACGATATGATTTATTTCTTTTTCAGAGCTTTTTCGTCTTTGCTATTCAGCCTAGAAGGCAGGCTGGCACCTCCCGCCTGCCCGGCAGTGAGCAGAGACCCTCGGGAACATCGAGGTGGCTCCGCTGCCCGTGCGAGGGGACGAGGGGCTGCAAATACTCTGACTCCGGCACAAACTCCCAGAACGACTGGGCAGCAACTGCCTCTTCAGCCACCTGCTCCCTCTGCACTTCTGTTTTGCATTGTTTTTTTTTAAAAAGGGGGGATACGTGGACTTTCTTTTTTTCCCTTTGTTTGGAATTTTTGTAGCAAACGGCACTTCAGTACAGTCTTCGGTTCCCTTCTGGTGCTCTGATGCTTTCATTTGCATGGCATGCCGAGCGCAAGCCAAGTTCGGGGCTCTTGGACATATTTAGACATGCACTACTAAACAGATCCCGCTAGAGAAATCTGTCTTTGAGCTATGCAGCCGTTCCTACCGCTTGGATGCAGCGAGCGATCGCTGCCGCGGCCCGGCCGCAGCCACGGGGCTGCGAGCGCATCCCGCCTGCGCGCACAGAAGCTGTTGCCGAGCCCAACGCGCCCGGTGCACGCGGGGTCACCTCTCCCGCTGGGCTTCAGTGCTGCGAGGAAGCATCTTGCAGAGTCCTACGCTGCTGCTCTTGAACGACGCTCGCAGCGGAGGTTGTGCCAGCAGCTCCCCGTGGGGATGGGGAGCGGGGAAAGGGACCGTTTTCTGCCCCAGAAAAGGGTTAGGGGAGGAAAACAAAACAAAACAAAAGAACTAACTGCGCTGCTGTACACCCGGGAAGCAGGGAGGTGAAGGCTCCTTCACCCTGGAAGCAGCAGTTTGCCCAGGCACGGTGTCAGCTGAGGGCAGACGCCACTTAGCAGCACGATCCAGCCCAACTGGCACAACTGCAGAGGCCTTCAGCGCTGCCATCACCATCCTCATCGCTCCGGGGAAGGGGCAGGTATGGAAGCCTCCGTGTCCGGCAGGGCTGTGGCCTTGGAGCATCGGCTGCTTCGCAGGCTGTGCCAGTCCCCTCTCGAGGGGTTTGTGGGTCCCACCGGAGGGATTTCGATCCACTTGGATTACACGCTGCCTGACGCTGACGCGTTTGGAAAAGCAACAAATAAAGCAGAAAGGTCCCTTCTCGCTCCGCAAGCTGCCAATTTGTGACAAGCCCTGTCTTCTTTTAGCTGCTGTCAGACCTTGCGCGGCTGGGATCTGCTCAGTAAATAGCCAGCTCGGTGGTGGCTGCCCAGGGAGGTCTCTCCTTTGACGCATTGTTGGCAGGGGATAAATAATAAGAGGCAGGACTCAGCAATGCAGCAGGGAAAGAGAAAGGTCCCTTGTGGAGGCTCCTCGGCGCTGTGCAAGGGAGCGAGGGCTTCTCTGTGGCCTCCACGACTGAGCGTGCAGCCTCTCTGTGCTCTCGTCCTGCTGCCAGTCCAGTGGGAAATGCTTGACCCCCTCGGAAAGCAGCCCGTGGCCACGCTGGCGTGTGTGACACCGAGCCAGGGGCGAGCGAGGAAGGACGGCCGTGTTCCCAGCCGCAGTGCAAAGTGTGGGGAAGGAGGTGGCTGGAGAGACCTGGAAGCACTGCTTGGTGCTGGATCCACTCTCCCCCCATCTTGAGGGGCACTGGTGGAGCAGCCGGAGGTGGGGAGGGGAAGGAGGGAACAAGCCTCAGTCCAGCATCGCATCCAGCTGGTCGGCCAGGTCGTCGAACATGTTGCTGATGTCTTCCAGGATGTTCTTGGCAGAGTGCACAGCCCCGGCGTGACTGGGGAGGAAAGGGAGAGAGTCACTATACCACCTGAAGGTTTGAGGTGCTGATAAGGTAGAGCTGGCCAGGCTGGACCCACCCGTCCTGGTGGCAGCCGGAGCTCAGCACGCAGCCGGGCTCGGCGTGTGCCCTGGTGTGGCAGAGGCATGTGCCCGTGCACAGCCCTTCACCTGCCCTCGCTGCAGCCTTCCCCATTCCACCTCGAGGGGCCCAACCCCAGCATCTCCCTTGCCCCCAGCGCTGCCTCACCTCTCCGCCTCCTCCACCGTCATCTTCTTCTGGGCCACCTGCAGTGCAGCGGCCAGGGTGGAGTTTGTCTGCTCCAGCCGCTGCTGGGCCAGGGCAGTCCCCGGGGCGGCTGCCAGAGGCTTCACTGACACCTTGCTGCCTGCCTCCAGCGTCAGCGAGCCAGGACCAGCCAGGGACCCGATCACATCTGGCACCGCCTCGGTGGCTGCCCAGGGAGCAACGGTGTGGCGGGAGGGCTGCAGGACCTGCTGGTAGATGGTCTTGGGCCCGGAGAAGACTAGCTTGGTGGATGCCACGGAGGTGTGCTTGGTGGGGATGTCTGTAAAGGAAGGGGACATGTGGCGTATGGTGGCACGTGTCCTCCTCACCTCCTGTAACAACCCAGGAGGCAGCCTCAGGCCCCACCACCGCTGGAGACACCCCCACAAGCCCACATACCTGGAGTGGGTGTCCTCACCACGGTGGTGCTGAGCAGCTCCGTGGGGCTGGGGGCTTTGGTGGGGCTCGGTGCCTTCTTGATCCCCTTCTCCAGCGACAAGATGCTTTTCTCTATCTCGGCAATCCTGAACTCCACACTGTCATCGTCAAAGGCATCCCCGGCCAGCCCAGCCCGTGGTGCCGGTGCCGGCATGGCAGGGCCTGCGATGCTCACTGCCTGGGACTGGGCGTACTGGGGCGTGGGGCTGGGCCCCCCATCAGCCTGCCCCGCCATGCTGAACGCCTTCAGCACCGTTTGCAGCGGCTCCCGCTCCCTGAAGCGGGGCCGGCGCTTCACTGTGTCCGACTCGGTGAGGTTGAACTCCAGCACGGGCGGCTCCTTGGCAGCAGCAGATGCCACCGGCTCCTTCCCAGCAGAACTGGGGGGCTCCACCGGCTGGGAACCGGCCTCTGTGTCTGGCATGGCCACATCGGCCTTGGGGTGCCCGGTGGGCTTTGGCCGCTGTTTGATGGTTAAGTTGCCTTCTTCTGCAAAGGGGATGCACTCGCTGGAGCTGTTCTGGGAGGATGAGGAGGAGACCCCCGGCTTGGCCTCCTCCTCCGTGTCCGAGCAGGCATCCTCCCGCCCACCCTGCGCAGCCACCTCGGTCATGGGAGCGCTGGGTTCACTCAGTGTCCGTCTCCGTGGCTTGCTGCTCTCAAAGGGCTCCCTGCTGGCGTCTGTAAGCGTGGTGCTGCTGGTGTCACCACCATCATAGGACTCATTGTCCCCACTGGGCCTGGGGAGACAGTCCTGAGCCAAGTGCAGTGGTTTTGGGGCCAGGAGAGGCTTGGGCGGACTCGGTCCCGGTGTCTCGTCCTGCGCAGCCACCCGGCTCTTCACTGGCCTGCCACGGCTGGCATCACCGGGGCTGGCACCCGTGTCCACCATGTCCTGGGGGGCTGTGGGCTGCCGCTCAGGGTCGGGTGCCTGTTCGCCGTCTGCCTCGGCAGCAAGGGCACTGGAGACGGAGCTGAGGCGCTTGGGAGGCGGCGGCGGAGGGCCCTTGCGCTTGGCCCGGATGGCGAAGGACTGGCTGCGCGTCACCTTGGCATCCGTCTGCAGACAGGCCCGCGGCATCTGGCTGCGGCCCGGCCGCCGTGTCAGGGTGGCATAGGAGCCCAGGGTGCTGGTGGGTGCCCCCTCCTCCTCCTCAGGCTCCCCATCTGACAGCGCGTAGCGGTTCAGGCTGTGCGAACGCTTCTTGTACTTGAAGCCTTCGCCCCCGTTGTGCTGCTCCCCAGCCTGCCAGGTTCCCGGGGCTGCCCTGGCTGTGGGTGGCACGGTGGGCGGCTCCGCGGGGCCGCACTGGCTGTGCAGGTAGGAGAAGGCTTTTTGTGCTGATGTCTGCAGGCTGCTCTTCTGTCCAGGGGAGCTGGAGGGGTACGGGTGTGCTAGAGCCTTGGGCTGCTCCGCTCCCAGGAGGGACGGCGCCGTCGGGGATTTCAAGGAGATGTGTGGATACATGAAGACATATGGGGCTGTCGGTTTGCTGGGGGTCTGGGGAGGAGTACAGGGGGTGCCTGCCGGTGTCCCAGCACCTTTCTGAGCCATCGGCCGAGCGTACTGGTCCGTGCCTTCAGGCAGGTTCCTCTCCTTGAGAGGGCTGCCCCCGCTGCCATTGGCATAGCCGTTCAGCCCCTCGGGGGAGACAAGCTTCCCGCAGGGCTCGGGACTGGGCCGTCCTGGCAGGCTGGCCGGGCTCTCCTTGCTGCGGGGCGGTGCGCAGGACTGCCCGCTGCTGCTGCTGCTCTCCCCGCTGCCCAGGCTCTCCTGCGAGGGGCTGGAGAGGTGCCGGGACAGCACATTGTCCTGCGAGTGCCCCGAGCCCCGGGACCGCACCCCGATGCTCTCCTGGCTCCGCGACATCCCCTGGCTGCTCTTGATGCCGAGCGTCTCGTGGCAGCTGTTGGACATGGCCGTCTGGAGCTCGTAGCTGAGCTCGCTGTCCTGGAAGGTCGTCATTTTGGGGGTGTGTGGGGACTGGCACTCTCCATTCTCCAGTGACTCAATGGTGACGATGTCCAGGGCACCAGGGACTTTGCGCCTTGCCAGAGTTGCTTCTGCCTGGTTAAGGCTTTTGCGGAGGTCTCTGAGCTTCTTAACAGCCAACATGATCTTCTTCTGGTGGCCTGCAGGAAGGTTGCAACAGGAAAGGGGCGTTAGGTTGGCTCTGGCCCCAAGGCCTTTGTTTCCTGGCCAAGAAGAGTCATGATCACGTCACCAACAAGGGCAAAGGCCTCCAGGTTATCCAAACCCTGCCTACAGGAGGAGACAAACTACAGCCAGCTTCCACCTGGCTCAGTCTGGCTCCAGCCTGCCAAGGGAAGTCCTCAGGACAGCCCAAGGGACAGCCGTGAACTGCCCTTTCCGGGTGCTCAGGACATGCCTGCACCTCCCGGCCTGAGGGAGAACAGGGCGTGGGGTGGGAAACTTGGCTGCCCTGGGTCACCCCAGCCCACTGGCAGGGACTCACCCAGTTTGTTGATGCCAATCTCTTGCAGATCCTCCCACGTCAGGTCCGTCACGATGGTGATAGAGTCATAGCCGTTGTTCACCAACTTTTTGTGGTACTGGGGCAAGCCGATGGCACTGAGCCAGTCCATCAGGTCAGCCTGCGAAGAGCACAGAGACACTGCCATGAGTGCTGAGGCATGGGCAGCACCTTCATCCTTCCCCTCCCTGCCCCTGGCCAGGAGACTGCGTTTTTGGGCCCTGCATTAACGCAGGCTCTTGCAGCACATATTTACTTACAGACCCTGCTCCTGTTCTGTCCTGGGGTAAGACAGCTCTGAGAAAAGACCTGGGGAAAAGAGGGTGCCAGAACAAAGCCCTGGTGCCACGGACTCACCGGGATGTAGTTGGGCAGCCACTCAGCGATGCTGAGCTGCCCAATCTCAGTGGAGATCTTCTTCCTGTGGCCTGGCTTGGTCACGCCAATGGCTGTCAGATCCTAACATGAGCAGAGTGAGGCTGTAGTCAGCAGTGGCATGGGGAGCACGGGGCAGTGGGTACCTGCTGCCAGCAGCTTGGAGGATGCTGGCTGGGCTGGGGAAGGACCTGCCTTACCTCTGGGGTCATGCGGCTGATGGTGGGGACGTCGTAGCCAGCATTGAGGAAGTTGGCAGTGTACGACTCCAGCTGGAACTCACTCAGCCAGTTGTAAATGGCTTCTGCATCCTGGGGAGCAGATGGGGCAAAGAGCAGCCCGTGACGGGGCTGGAAGGACCTGGCTACTCCAGGCAAGATGACAAGATCTCCTTGGGCAAGACCAACCTGTCCCCAGTATCCTCAAGACCCAGTCCCCTGTGTCCCCAGTGAAGGGCCCCAGATGTGTTCCCCTCACCCAGCACACCAGGTCCCCAGTTGGCCCAGTTACCTTCCCCTCGAGGAGCTGCTCAGGCCGCAAGAACTGGTGGGAGAAGACCCTGTCTCCAGGGGGGCAGTTGCCTGGGGTCTGGTGGCTTTGTGGTCCTGGCAGAGAAAAGGGAGGAGAACCATCATGGGGGCACTTGAGCAGCAAGCAGCTCCCAGGGCCGGGGGGACAGCTGTCCCCAAGGCCCCATGGAGGTGGGGCATCCCTCACCTGCCATGGAGGTCAACTGCCCATTGCGTGGCTCTGATCCCGAAAGCTGTTGCTGGAGGTCATCGCCAGTGGAGGGCAGCGGCTGGGGAAGAGGAGGAGTGAGCGGAGGAGAGACCCCCGCCGAGACAAGCCCTGTCGCACCCCCAGGAGTGGAGCAGGGGTCCTTGGCTGGGCTGCTGGGCACAGCTTCACCCAGCTAAGGGCTGTCCCCTAGCAAGAGATCTAGGCAGGATTTGGCCAAGGGCCCTTTTCCTCCTTTCAGATGACACAGGACACGGTGGAGATGCTGTGTGGGACCAGCCACAGCCTCCAGCCCCACTCAGAAAGAGCAGCTGTGCTATGGGGGGCAACTAGGGAGCCCCCAGGAGCATCTCCCTGCTGAGTCCTGGCAGCAAATAGGTGTTTGGTGGAGGATGCTCAGCTCCTGCAGCTCCTCCTTCTCTAGGAGGTGCAGGGGGTGACAGGGGAGGTGTTGGGGCTCCATCTGCAGCCCAGGACAGGCTTGGGGGAGCAGCATGGTGGTGAGTGGGGGCTGGCACTTACCCTGGCATTCTCGATGAGGATGCTGGTGCCCTGCCCGTTGGTGCCCTCAGTGCTCTGGCCGCTGCCGGCGCTGCGGATGCTGCCGATGCTGCCCTCGCTGCCCACACTGTTCCTGTCTCCTGCTGCTCGGGGCAGGCAGGGAGGTTGTCAGCAGTGCCCGGGATAAGGGCTGACACAGGGCACAGAGGTCCCCGGCAGGGACCCATGTGCCAGCACAGTTACACCAGTATAAAACAGCCTCCCACGAGATCCCTCCAGCCACAGACATGCAGCGCTCCCTCCCACCTCCCGGCACACACGACAGACAGGGTGACCTGGGCTGGTGAGGGACGCACGAAGGGGACCTGGGGATGCAGCCTGGCCAAGGACACAGGGAGGGAATGGGCTGTTCTATGGGCTTCACTAAACTCCCTTTCTCTGCGCCTGCTCCCTCTCGTCTGGCTGTTCCCCAGCGGGAGGTGGAAGGAGAGTCTCCCCCCATGTCCCCTGGCACGGGCAGGGCTGGGACCAGGGAAGATCCCCGGTCCCTCTCCATCCCCAGCTGCACCCCTGACCTGAGCTGTCAGGGCCTGGGGCCGTCCGGGTTAGGGTGAGGTGGCCATAGGGCGCTGGGACGCTTGGGGCTGCCTGGTGAGGACCCTCGTCGGGGAGGTGCTGCAGCCCGCCGAGAGGGGCCGGGAGGGCCCCGGGGGGACCCTGGCGCTGGTGCGTGGGCAGCACGCGGGGGACAACCATGCCTGCATTCAAAGACAAAACACGCGTGGTCAGAGCTCATGCAGGAGGCAACACAGGGGGGATATCCAAGCCTCAGCCCCCAAAACTGTCACCCCACTGATGGCACAACCCCCTATGCCCACCTGCATCCTTCTTTTCCCCCCGCTAGCTAGCCAGGGCTGCGGGGACCTGTCCTACAGGAGCTGCTGAGAAGTTCAGGATGGTTTCACACAGGGCACTGTCCCCAGCATGTCCAGGACAGCCACTGACCTGTTCGCTTGCTGATGACTTCAGCGATGGAGGGGGGGAAGTACCCGACCCGATCGGTGCCTTTCTGAGTGTCGTGGATGTGCCCCTTCCATCGTCCGTCCGGATGCTGCTCCAGAACCTGCCGCGGGGATGAGAGGGATGGGGTTAGTACCTTGCGCTGCGGTGGGGCCAGGGCCGGGGAGCAGGCAGCAGCCTCAGCCTCACCGTGATGACATCTCCTGCCCGGACATTGAGAGCAGTCGGGTCATGGAGGTTCCAAAAATCCTTCAAAGCTCGGACCTTCAGGATTCCTGATGCCTCTGAAGACAAGGGACAGAGGGAAGAAAGAAGGTGGCAGAGCACAGGGAGGAAAGAGAGGTGTTCAAGGAAGGCAGAAGGAAAAAACAAGAGCAAAGATAGGGGAGAAGAAAATATTAAAACTGAGGAAGGACCCAATCCCTGGACACTGCTCCACATGGAGGATGGAGACATGTATGAGACAGGACTGGGATGCTGATACTCCCAGCCAGGCTGGTTTAGGCTGTTCAGGAGGAGCACTGGAAGCCCCGTGCAGGTCCCAGGGGGACTGAGTCCCTCTCAGTGCCAGGCAGCATCCAGCCACGCACCAGCCCCACCTCACCTCTCAGCAGCTGCTTGATGTCCTTGCTGGCGTGTGAGGTGGTGAACTGGTTCACTATGTCCAGCGCCGTCTGGTTGTAGGTGTTCCTGATGTTCACGTCGACGCCGCCCTGCACGGGATGGGACATGGTCACAGCTACACCTGGACCCATGGGAGATGGAGGGACTGAGGGGAAGGGGGTGATGGATGACTCCTGGGGCTTGTTGCCCCATGCAGCCCTGTCCCCACTGTGCTCACCTCCAGCAGCAAGCGCACCACCTCCGTTTTGCCGTAGAGCGCGGCCTCGTGCAGGGCTGTGCCCGTCTTTGTCTGCTTGTTGATCTCGATCCCGGCCTTCAGCAGCTGCCTGGTAGGAAGGAAGGAGAAGAATTAACAGCAGGGCACAGACATCAGGGCCAGGTGATCAGCTGCCTTGCAGTGGGAAGGGGACAACCCCTTGCACCGCTGAGGCTCTGGGGATAAGGGACCAAAGCCTGCAGCAGGTAGGTGGGTTTGGGAGAAAGCAGGACTAAAGCCATGATGGATTTTTCCAGGATAGGGCAGTGCCCTGGGTTGGGAGGGCGTTACCTGATGATCTCCTTGTGCCCATTCTTGGCTGCCAGATGCAGCGGGGTGGTGTAGTTGGGGTCGGTGGCATCCTTGGACTGTCCCTCCAGGAGGGCGACGCACAGATGGCTGTTCAGCAGCAGCTGGGCCACCTGCATGGGGCACAGGGATGAGCAGCAGGGCGGGGGTACCCCCACCTGCACCCTCCCAGCAAGGGGCTCACCCTCGGGGCCAGCCCTCTGCTCCCCATCCCACCACTCCCCTCCATCCACAGCCCAGGGCTCAGCCAGTGCTTGGCAGGCCCGCACTGTTGTGAGGGGCTGTAAAAGGTCACAACAGCCAGAAATAGTCTTCCCATAATCGGGCTTTTCAGACCAAGCCCTAAAAAGCTCCAGTCTCTCCAAGTCCAAAGCAACTCTCAGCATCTCAGGGCAGCCCAGAGGCACAGAGGAGTTATTTTTACTGCCCTGTTTATAGCTGCAGACATTATAGATACTCCAAAAATGGAAATATCCCCCTGGTCCCCTGCCTGGTGGGGCATGGGACGGTCTGGCTGGCCGCACTCCAGCCCAGCCCGGCAGGCTGACCCCCGGGGTCTCCCAGAGCAGGGATGGACTCCTCCCTGCCATGCCGGGGACCTCCAGCAGCTGAGCAGGGCCAGGCGCTCAGGGCTTGCAGGGATTAGCCAGCTCAGCCTATCTGTGCTTAAATGGGAGCAAAGCTGGGGTGGGCAGGGGGAGGCTGTGGGGAACCAGGAGCGAGGGCTCCTGGCTTCTCTGCCAGCCTGATGCTGCCCTGCTGTGAGGTCAGGAGCAAAACCTGTGGCTCGCAGGTTCAGGATCCAGCTTTGCCCAGCCATGGGAAGATGCCAGTGCTGCCTGCTGGGCTCTGAGGCTCGTGGTGGATGGGAGAACAGTCATGTTTTGCTTTGCTCCCGGAGGAGCCAGCCAGCTCCAGAGCTGCCCCTGGAGAAGTGCCCAGTGCAGGGCAGAGCCCCACAGCACTCACCTTCAGGCGCCCAAACTCGCAGGCCAGGTCCAGGGGGGTTTTCTTTGCCTTGTTGATGAGACAGGGGTTAGACTGGTGCTGGAGCAGCATCTCCGACTGTCGGGGAGCAATGTAGTACAGGGGCTCAGCATCATCCCGCACCACCTGTATCCCTCCCACCCGGCACGATGGGGTACACCCCCACCCACACACCCCCAGAGAGACCTGGGGTGGGTGCCTGGGTGGCCCTGGGCCCTCACTTACCACCTCGTAGTGGCCATACTGTGCCGAGAGGTGCAGCGGGATCTGTCCATCCAGTGAGGCCATGTTGACGGAGGCAGCAGCACGCAGCAGCACCCGCACTGGCTCCACACGCCCCTGCCAGGCTGCGTAGTGCAGGGGACGCATCCCTGCGGGGGAACGAGGCTCAGCAGGGCTGGATGCGGCCCCCAGCCTCACTCAGAGGCCTGAGCCGGCTGCCAGAGGAACAGGGCTGTGCTGGGGGTCACGCCTTACCATTGCTGTCCTTGATGTCCACGGTGGCCTGTGCCTCCAGCAGCAGCGAGATGAGGTCCAGGCTGCCGCCCAGGGCTGCGTGGTGCAGTGCCGAGAACCTGCGGCACAAGGCAGGGCTCAGCCCAGCCCCAGTCCCCGCCGTGCTGTCCCTACAGCCCCTGCCTGCACCGAGACACGGGCCAAGGGCCAGGGCAGCCACTGGCTGTTCATGGCCCTGTCCCTCCTGATTGCCTGCTCCCAGTGCCTCAGTTTCCCCATAGCAAGGTGGGGATAAATCCCTCTGTGCTGTCCATGCCCCAGGGCTCAGGGAGGGATGCAGGGACCCTATGCACCCCCTGAGACCCCAGCAAGAAGGGTCTCTCACCCCCTGCCCTGGGCGAGGGGCAAGCAGGTGGGATGGAGAGAGATGCCACCGGGCAGCCCCCAGCTCAACAGCATCCAGCAAATGCACCGGCGCAGCGGCTACTCCTGGCCCCTCTGCCAGCCGCCCCCTCCCCATGCCAGTAGGGATGCCGGGAGCCCACGGCACAGTGTGGGAGGCCGCCGGCAATGAAAGAGCCCTGTGTCTCAGGGCTGTGAAAGGCGCCTGTCTGCCCAGCGCTCCCCCCATGCTGTCACGTGAAGGGCTATGGCCGAGCTAAGGGTCCCCATGCTGCCGGGGATTAGCCCGTGTGCTGCTCCAGGGGTGTGGGGGGCTCCAGCCGGCACCAGCCCAGGGCTCCAATGGGCTCAGCAGTGTCCCAGCCCCATGCTGGGGGTGCAGCTCAGCCAGCATGGCTCTCCTCCTGATCTGAGGTCTCAGAGCACCCCCAAATCTCTGTGCAGAGTCTCTGGGTGCTGCAGGAGGGATGCTAACCCCAGCAGAGAGGGCTGCTCCCTCCTTCAACGCTGCCACCATGTTCCTGAGCCCACACCAAAACCTCTGCTTCAAAGTGAGAATGTGGGGGGCACAACCCCCCCACCCCAAGCCAACCCTGGGGGGCCAGCTCTGCCCCGGAGACAGCTGCGCAAACCCATGCTCGCCCATCCCATCATCTCCAAGCCCTGAGCAAGGCAATGCCCAGGACATAGCCAGTGGCACGGCTGTCGCAGAAGGGTACGTGCTGGTGTCCTTGTGCGTGGTCTCACCTCCCCATCGTCCTTTCCTGCACCCCAGCGAAACCCAACCTGTCACCCACACCATTAATACCCTGCACGTGGCCCTCTGACCGGGAATGGACCCTTGTTCCCATCAGCAGCCCTCCAAGAGCTGCCCGAGCACAAGCCCTGTACCTTATCAGAATCAGATCATTGCTGCTATTATTACATTTTTTTTTCTATTAAGCTCCATCTGCACAGTATTATTTTAAGACAGAGCCATCCTGCACATTTCCAACCCCCCACTGGCCTGTTAGGACTCATCACAGACACCTCCTCCTACAGAGTCCTCAAAAAGAAAACATGTAGAAATTAGGTACAACAACAGTACATAAAACAATGCTAATAACTCATAGGTCAGAGTTAATAAGAATAACATGCTTATTTATTTTATGGGCCTTTGTGGTTTCTTTAACTCTCAGTACCCAGCTTATTAAGCACTTGGATTTTGGAAGCGATGAGCTACACAACTATGCTGTGGTCACTTGGCAACCTCATCTTTTCTTTCTCTAACCCCCTCAAATGAAGGGATTTTGTTGTTGGGATATTAAACACAGGCACAAGCACGTGCAGCCACCAGGGCCAACCAAGTGCTCCTCTGTGCTTCAACCAGCACTCGGGACACAGGGCACTGGCCAGACACGCTGCGATCCCTTGGATGGAGGAGGACGCAGAAGAGCTTTATGAAGGATTTTGCAGGATGGCTTGAGCACAGCCCTCAGCTCAGATCCGGGCAGGTGTTCGGTCTGCCTCTGCTGGGCTTGCCCCGGCTTTGGGAGGGTGTTGTGTTCTCCAGGGCTCAGCAGCTACCCTCAAAAGCTTTATGATACCCAGACCTGCAGAACTGACTTAATATTGGGGAGAGCAAGTCCACCCAGGCTGGCAGCAGCACCCAGCACCCTGCCAGGGAAGCACTCACCCGTCCGCATCCTGGTAGTTCACGTTCAGGCGCTTAGCAGATCCCAGGAGCTCTGCAGAGAGAAGAGACGAAGGTGAGGGCAAGAGTCAGAGGCCGTGCTGCTCTGCACAGCACCCGAGACAAGGTGTGAACCCCATCCCGCAGCCACACCGACCTCCTAGTGCGCAGAACAGTGCCTGGCCCATCCCGGTGGCTTCTCTTCTCTCCTCTCACTCCATGTTCACCTCCACGAACCCTCAACAGGCTGACCCAGCTCAAGCTCAGACTCTTTCCTCCCTCTGTCTCTCCTGCCCCATCTTTGCGTGCCCCGGGATGGGTCAGACCCTGCAGCTCCTGTCCGCCCTGGCCCAGCGGGACAGCACCGACACATTCCTCCCCTTTATAGGCAGCAACACCCCAAAACTGCTGAGTGGGGCCGTTTCACCCCCCACTTGCTCCCTGTGTTCGCCGCTGCCGCCAAAGCCTGGCCCACAGACCACATGGTTGGCATTTTTACGGCCAGGGCAGAGGCTGAAGCCTCCGGCTGTGAATGTGAGGATTGTGCCACCTCCAACATCCCCGTCCCTCCCTCCCCTTCAGGGACCACTGCGCAGCAGAGGGTGCTCACCCCACCCTTGGCACAGCCTCACGCGCACCCCCAGCTCCCCGCTCCTTCCCGCAATTAATTTGAATGAATTCCTTCCTCCCACACAGAAAGGACGTTTTATTCTTCACCGAGGGGTTGAGAGCGGATTAACATCTCTGGAATTCATCCGCCAAGTCAAAAGGGAAAGAAAGGGGAAGGTATGCGGGGGGCAAGAAATGCCGCCGCTCCTCTGCCGCTCTTCCAGGCAGCCCCATCACCGAGCTGGGGAGGATTAAATGCTTTGAAAGCTTTTGGTGCTGTTTCCTATGGAAAATCAAACTCCAAGAGCCAAGCTCCAAGCCTGGGGTGAAAGAGCTGCTAAAACGCCAGTGGAACATGGTGAGGTCCTGGGGAAGGAGCCCCCTCCCTCGCAGCCCGGCAGGCTGCAGGTCCTGCTCCCTCTCTTCCTTCTCCTCCTCCATTCCCTTCTCTTTTCCTCCTCTCCCAGGGTCTCTGCCCACCTCGCATGGCAGATCCCATACAAAGCCATACTCTGCTGTGTGGCCCCTCTGCGGAAAGGAGAGCTGAAGAGGGGGCCGGCTCATTCACCATGCAAATAGACAATTAAATGAAACCAAAGAACGGTGTGTTCGTTACTGCAATTTACAGTGTTTTGTAAACATCCTAATTAATGCAAAATGGGCTTGGAGTGGCTGCTAGTGAAGGACTCGTGACTTGTCACCACAGCTGAAGGCATTAGGACGGGATCGCCCTAATTACCTCTTCCAGGGGCTCTTCATCTTCAGAGTGGCAGCAAGCAGCTCTGCTGACCCAAAACCCCTTCCTGACGGAATCACGCAACAGAGCTCCCACTTTTCCCTCCCAGTCCCTTATTGACTGAGAGCCCAGGATCTGGGGTCTCCGCCAAGGACAAGCCACTTCCCTTGCTCCCACTAGCCAGGAAAAAATAACATTTCACTTGTAAGCTGGGCACTTCTGATCCGAGTCATGGAGTCACCATAACCATCGAGCCTCATGGTGACGCTTTCATGGAGCCAGGATCGCGCTTGGGACATACACCTGAGTCAGGAATAGGGTCAGCTGTGATTGGCAAAGGCCTCATCCTGTCCCTCCAAAACTCTTGGGATGGATCCTGCAAGCGGGGAACAGGAAGGGCTGGGAAGCATTTGCTGTTGGGAGATTTCCAAAGGATGCAATCAAGATAAAATTAAAAATAAATGAAGGGTTCCACTAAGCCACAGGCAATGCCCCTGAAGCCATTACCTCCTGCTCCCTGCACAATCTCCTGGCCCCACTGCCTTTTAATCAGGGCTTGTAAATAGGCATTTTTAAAGGATGCTCTGTGTGGTGGGAACCGAAGGCCAGTGTGGGTTTGCTCCCATCAGCTGCAGCTGAAAATCGCCACAGGATTTTGCTGCTGAGAAAGGGTGGGGAGGAGGAGGGTGAGGGTTCCTCACCCATGGCAGGAGGGGCAGAGCCTGAGCCGTGTGAACTGGGCAGCAAAGTGGAGCCAGGCAGGTGATTGCTGGGAAGAGGAGAACTGGACGGAGATGCCCACTAAACAAAAGCACAACCAAAGGAGGCAGAAACGTCCCACAGCCCCCAGGGGCTGGTCCTGGAGTTGAGCAATGCCCACTACCCAAAGAAGGAAAGCTCACCCCGAAATCCCAGCTCTGACCTCCTCCTACAAGCGGACCAAGCTGGCCAGTGGGGTCCAGTAAACAGGGCTGGGATGCGGTGGGTGTCTCAGGACACGGTGGGTGTCCCTGCCCGCTCCCTGGCCCCAGGAGGCAGCTGTCGGCATCTGCACAGCAAAACGCCTGTGTCTTTGCTCCTCTCCCAGAGCAACATTCCTCAAATTAGTTCCCTGCTCCGGCAGCCCAGCAAGGTCAGGATGCGGGGCAGGACCATGTGGACATGCCGTGGGTGGCTGGGAAAGCAGCAGGTCCCAAAAAGCGGAGTCAGGAGCAGCATCCCCTTTGGGGCTCTTCCCAAAGGTGAATGCAGTAACGCTGGTATCCACCTCGGGCAGGAAAGGGAAGAGTTTGTCCCCGCTTTGTAGCTGGGTAAATCGCAGCTTAGAGAGCTGGAGAGCTGCCAAGGGGGTGCCACCAGCCCTGGTCATGCTCCTGGTGACCCAGTGACAGAAAGGCAGGTGATGGGATGCTTCCCTGCATCCCTCTTCCTTGTTCCACCCATGTGCTCCTTTTGACCAATTTCCCCATTTTTCTCCCCTTTTTTTCAGCCTCTTATCTCCCTGTTGGTGCCCTGGCAGCTCCCAGCTCCCCAGCATTTCCCACCCAGACGTTCTGGGATTCAGGAGAAGCTGGGCCAAGCTGTTCCCAATCTCACAGCCCTCCCAGACCAGCCAGTTTGGAGGCATGGCTCTGTCCCCAAGACTAGAGTGCCTGGCTGGGAAAGGGCTGCAGGGTTGAGGCTGATCCAGCCACAGCACTGGGATGGGGTGGCTGGACCCTTCCCAGACCTGCTGTCACCTCCTTTGGGTTTGCACTGTGGTGAGAGCACCTGCAGACCTGATCCACCTGCCAGGAGCATGTCCACATCCCAGGAAGATGAACCCAGAAAAACATGGACCCAGCACCAAAATGCTAAAAAGACTGAAGGGAATATTTCACAGAATCACAGAATGGTTTGGGTGGGAAGGGACCTTTCAAGGTCATCTCATCCAACCTCCCTGCAGGGAGCAGGGACATCTGCAACCAGAGCAGGTTGCTCAGGGCCCCAGCCAACCTCACCTGCAATGGTGCCAGGGATGGGGCAGCCACCACCTCTCTGGGC
>JAVSBS010018158.1:0-40043 GCA_033124195.1 Coracias cyanogaster | reverse complement strand
TCAGGCTTGATGGGGCTCTGAGCAACCTGACCTAGTTAGAGTTGTCCCTGCTTATTGTAGGGGGCTTGGACTAGATGGCCTTTAGAGGTCCCTTCTAACCCAAAACATTCTATGATTCTACAATTCTAATGAATGTTGTCTTGTGTAATCTGAAGTATGTCAAAACCAGCGAGAAAACACTTACTGTTATTTTAATTTAAACTTTCCTGTTTGGAAAGAAAATGTTTCAAACCTTCCCCAGACCTTTCAGTCCCACTTGAGCTATTTAATATATATGAATCATAAGCGGTGACACTCTTTTCCAGTCAATTTTGCAAATAAAATCTAGTCCTAGAACTCTCAAAAGCACCGACAATCTCTCACATGAGAAATACTTAATTACAGCCAACTAGTTTCAGTAGATGCCCTACTTGGTCTAATAATTTTTGGTGAAAGTATTTCCATTTGGAGTCTTTATTTTTCTATCTCCACTTTGAAAATGTGCATCTCAAAGAGCTTTCTGAAAGACTGAGATACTGGTGAACTATAAAACAAAGAGATCTTTTGCTCTACTTAAGAGAGGTGTTTGGTTTTTTTTTTATATTAGGTTGTCAAACTTCATTTTTGTGAATGCAACGACAAGTCTCATCAACTGAACAAGTGTTATGTCATTTGTATGAGCATTTACAGCATTTCAGACTTCTCCATATTTGTAATACAACATATTGTTTGCCATGGGGATGGGGGGAACAACCGGCAACTGAAACTTTAAACATTGTTCTGCTCAAAAGCAGTAATGTAATTGTAGTTATCAAAGTTACTCACTTCTACATAATAGCAAATCTATGTTAGATGGAAAAGTTACAGACACTTCCATTCTCAAAGAAATATTTCAGAAAAGGGGGACATGAAAATGAAAAAGAATTCCTAAAAAGTCTTGTTTTGTTTTCTTTTCATTTAACATACTCTTGCTTCCGTTTCTATCCCTGACCAACGGAACTGAGGTTCCTTTTGAATCTGATTTGAATCTTGCAAGTTGTAGGGGTTTTGGAGCTGAAACCATGTAATATGCTATTTTGATGAGTGCAGCAATTCGTTACAATCTACTTAC
The DNA here is from genome assembly GCA_033124195.1 of Coracias cyanogaster. NCBI lineage: Eukaryota > Metazoa > Chordata > Aves > Coraciiformes > Coraciidae > Coracias > Coracias cyanogaster. Next base: position 38,953 of record JAVSBS010018158.1, on the reverse strand, counting down.
AATGGCCTTTTATTCTTAATTCACTCGGGTTACTGGAAACTCCTTCTAAAATGCATTTCTTGTCCACAGCTGCTTGTCAAAGACAAGGTGTTCTAAAGGCACAAAGTCCTTTGGGCATTAAAGGCCTGCTAAGCATTTAGCAGAACATGAAAGGGAATTGGTGAAACTAGGAGGCAAATTGTGCTCCTGGTTATGAGAGTGAGTGGAGAGGGTGCTTTGGGGAAGGACAGTCTGAAAATGATGCTGACTTTACCTTGGGTAAAGCTGATCCTGTTTTGCAAGTTAAATTTTGAACTCTGTTCATTGTGGATAGCCTTGGTTAAAAGCTCTTAGAGGGAACCTGCAATAAATTTAGCAAGTTTAAATAAAGTGCTTTCATTTTTGTGTTCAGAACCTGGTGTATTGGTTGTAATGGGGAACCAATTTGCTCTAGGAACTACCAACTTAGCAGTAACAGAGGAAAAGAAAAGCTGCATGGGACTGAAGGTGTAAGGAACAACGGAGTACTGAGGCTGCCTGTACGATTACAGAGTGTGCTTGGAGGGAGGGAAAGAGGCAGCAGAGAGCATGGTGTGATGTGGCTGATTCCCTGAGGCTTCTCAGTGAGCAAGGCAGTCATAGATATTTTATGCCAGCCTCTGGAGCAGAAGTGGGAACTCTGAAGTGACAACACTGTGCTAGGGAGCTGCTGCAGTGGTGCCAGGCATTCCTGCTCTGCACATGGAGAAGAACTGCGTGATACACAGGGATATGCGGTGGCATTCCTGTGGCCGTGTGCTCCTTTCCAAGCACAATGCCTGAAATAAAGTTTTCCTTGGGTTTTTAGCTAGAAGCAGAAATATTCAATTTTTTTTAAAATTATTTTAAGAAAGGAATAGTACTTTCCTGAGACAAAACCCTCATGAATGACACTAACCATATGAAATATAAATATGTTTTTTCTCCCATTGCATAAATGATGGATTAGCTTTGCACTGGAGAAACCTAGAGTAGGATGTAAGGACAACTTGTGTAACTCACGAAGTAGGCTGCGGTGAACAGCAGCAGATTGTTATAAAACATGACACTGTAGGAACTATGATTAATATGTAATGGAAACCCCTTGGCAGATCAGTTCGTTAAATTACATGTCCTATCACGAGAGTGCCATGGTTTTTATTATGTGCAGTGAACATCTGGACAGAGATAAACTTCTGTTTGAGTATTATTTTATCCAGTAATGTGTGAGGTTTTTAGAAAAATACAATTAATAATACAAGCCCTTTGTTGTTGTTTATGGAAGAAAAACATTTGTCATTCTTCAGGATGAAAAGCAAGAATTTGTGAGTGTAGAAGCGAGGCAGCATTCTTTTATTGAGCAAGACATGACCGATTTAGACAGGAGAATACATATTGCTGAACGTGAACTTTGTGTCCTCATACCAATTAGCAGCAGATGAGAAGTATGCCGCAGCAGCAATTGTCTCCATAATAGCTGTGGGATACACCGAGAATGCCAGTTTGCTTTATGAAGCTAACTGAGCAAAACTGTCTGCTTGGCATGTGCTTCACTGGGCTGGTATTTAGTCACCATTAGCAGACACCACTTTTGTAGAGCAAGTGAATACAGTTCTTAAACTAAAAAATAGAGGGAGCAATTTCCAAGTCCCCTAGTATGAATTTTGTAAGTCTGGTATATCCAGACCCCTGATTCTGAATTGCATTAAGACCCTTCAGGAATTACACCCTGGCAACTATTCAAGCTCCTGTTGATGCATAAACAAGCATGTTTATGAAAACAGAGCAGCTTGGATCTATTTGTCCCTTTTTGGTTGATAAGCTAATTTTATTTTAAAACTCAAGGGTCTTCTCTGCTTGGTGCATGAAGGGACAGAGTGAACTCAGTGTAGCTGAAATTTCCTGAATTATAATAATCAGTAAGTTTAGCCTTGGCTCTGGGTTAGGGAAGGATGCTAGCTTGGTCTAAAGGGGCTGTGACTTTTTTCTACTCGCCTGAGTCAGAATTTTAAATTATTATTGTATTAGTGCAGGAAAACTTACAAAGTTGGAGGACTCCAAAACCTGTAATTGATTATACTTCCTGTAATTTTGTCCTTTTTATTTAGTTTGACTGGTTTTACAAATCATTGTTCGGGGAAAATGTTGATACCAACCTTTTTTTACTTTTAAAAAATCTAACCAAACTCTATAAATGTTGCATTTATTTTGCACAGTTACTCTCAGGAAACAGATATTAAGGCAAAATATATTCCCAGTGTGATTTATTTTTATTTTAATGAAGTGAGTTGGAGGCAGCTTCGTCTCCTATGTACTGAAAGGAAAAAGTAGTTTTGATAACAGACTTGTTGTACCTTACCTACATGAGAGCAGAACCAAAAAATGATAAGAGGTTTCTTAAGAAAATATGTTAAACCAACATGCCCAAAATAATTAAATACAAATTCTGACAGATAGCTATTATATTCATTAAATGTGCTTTATATTGCAGAAGCTCGCACTCACATTCTGTGAAAATAATAAGCTATTTTAAAAAGAAATCTACATTGCAAGTTCTCAACAGAGCTGATAAAACTTGTCTATGAGCTTTTTCACAGCATTCTCATAAAAAAACTGGCTGCCCTAGGCCTGGATGGGTGTACGCTTCGCTGGATCACGCACTGGCTGGGCCCAGAGGGTGGTAGTGAATGGAGTTAAATCCACTTGGTCACAAGTGGTGTTCTCCAGGACTCAGTGCTAGGACCGCTCCTGTTTAACATCTTTATCAATGATCTTGATGAGGAGATTGAGAGCACGCTCAGTAAGTTTGCAGATGACACCAAGTTAGGTGGGAGTGTTGATCTGCTTGAGGGTAGGGAGGCCCTTCAGAGGGACCTGGCCGTGGTAAATTGTATGAGCTTTAACAAGGTCAAGTGCTGAGTTCCGGACTTGGGCTGCAACAACCCCATGCAAAGCTATAGACCTGGGGAGGAGTGGCAGAAAGGGACCTGGGAGTGTTGATTGACAGATGGCTGAACATGAGCCAGCAGTGTGCCCAGGTGGCCAGGAAGGCCAATGACATCCTGGCTTGTATCAGGAATAGTGTAGTCAGCAGGACTAGAGAAGTGATCGTCCCACTGTATTCAGCACTGGTGAGGCTGCATCTTGAGTACTGTATTCAGTTTTGGTCCCCACAGTACAAGAAAGACATTGAGGTACTGGAGAAGGTGCAGAGAAGGGCAACAAAGCTGGTGAAGGGTCTCGAGGATAAGCCTTGTGAGGAGCAACTAAGGGAACTGGTTATTTAGCCTGAAGAAGGGGAGGCTGAGGGGTGACCTTATCACTCTCTACAACTACCTAAAAGGAGGTTGTAGGGAGGCAGGCATTGGTCTCTTCATACAAGCTGCATCTGACAGGACAAGAGGAAGTGGTGTTAAGTTACGCCAGGGAAGGTTTAGGTTAGACATTAGGAAAAACTTCTACACTGAAAGGGCTGTCAAGAACTGGAACAGGCTGCCCAAGGAGGTGGTTGAATCACCATTTTCTTGGAAAAATATTTGACTAATGACTTTGATGAGAAAATGTCAACATACATTTTCAAAGAGTTTCCAGATTAAAGAATCAAGTACTATTAATAAATCCTATTCCCTGTAGAAGTTCTAGACCAGTTCCTCAAACAGCAGACAGCAAACAAGACCCCATGCTTCCAAGTTCATAACAAGGCTTAGCTACAAGTATTTTCATATTCTACTTTTTTGCGTACGATTTTTTTGTGATAGTATATAAGCATTTGTACTCACTCATAGCATCCAGTTACGCTTATGCAGTCTCTTTCCTGATTAATATGTACTACTAGGCAACATAGGGAGAAGATAATCTTTTGAAGAGAATCGTGTAGACCCAATGATACCTGTAAAACTCTACCTGGATTTGCTGGAATGGTTCTTTTTGCAGGATTCCCTCTTCCATTTGCAACATGCATGATCAAACTGTGGGAGCTGCATCATCTTTACCCCTTTAAACTAACCAGTACACACTTTCTCTACAGTAAGATCTTAGATTCTAATTTATTCCCACACATTAAAGGAAAAAAATAAGTATTGTGTGCAAACACTGTGTGTGTATGTATGTGTGGGAGGTATTTTGCAATGTAGATGCAGCTGTTGTTTTGTGAGCTGCAGCTAGTAAAACTAGAATTATGAGCTGAAGGTGTCCACTTCCAGGTTCCTGTGTGGAATTATGAGGCCCCCTTACATTTTTGATCCTGCTATCAAGAAATATCTTTGAAGCCTTCAAAAGTTACTTTTTTTTTTTGTCTAGAGGTGATTTCCGTGCAAGATGAGAAGCTATTCTATTGGCTGTATTGCAGATCTGAATACTGCTTTCTTGCTGAATCGCATCCATAACAGATAGAACACTTTTTCTTAAGTTTGTTTTGCTTGGTTCGTTGCTTGTTTTTTGTTTGGTTTTTTTTTCCCATCAGCAACGCATATATCTGTCCTCCTTTCTCTGTTAAAAAAAAATTGAGACTGTACTACAAGCATTAAAAAGAGAAAAAAAATTGCTCAGTTTACTTCAGTTAAAACAAAAATAAAACCTCCATACTCTCCTGTGAGTCTGTATTCTGAAAAAAAAGCTAACTTACTGTCTTTTTCCCACTGGACCTCTGCCTGACTTATCGAGTAATTGAAGGCAGCTGAGGCTTAACCATCATTCATTCGGTCTCCACAGCTACCACAGCATTACAAAATCACAGAATTACAGAATTATTGAGGCTGGAATAGACCTCCAAGATCATTATGTCCAGCCCATGACCCAACATCACGACATCAGCTAGACCATGTCACTGAGCGTTACATCTAATCTTTCCTTAAACACCTCCAGGGATGGCAAATTCCATTCCTGGGTTACACTTCCTAATTTAGGGACAGGTTGTTATTTTGTTTCATAAAGATGCAAATAGGCACCAATGAGGGTGAGATATGCATTAGCTTGACAAATGCCACAAACACATTTTTAAAAATTGTTATGAATTTATATTACTTTCTCATGGCTTAAATTCAGGTGATTGGCCCTCATTTAAGAAATCTAAGTATTTTCTAAATAATACAAGTAATTTGGAAAAGTAAGTCCCAGGCATTTACCATGCTCAAATTAAGGGAACATGATTATTTGTCATCTTCGAAGATTATGCCTTTTGAACTTTTGAAGAATTTGGCTTTAATCCAGATTTTACAAATGATGTTATACTACTGATCAGCTGATCCATTTACCCTTGCATCTAACCAGTGTCAGGAAGCTACAAACCAGGTTAGGCAACTAAAAAATGACTACTTACATAGCTAAGAAATGGGAGAGGAAGTAGGAGAACAATAATTTCACAATGAAAACCAGGAAGACAAAGGAAATTTGCCTGCCCAGCAAAGTATGATGGTAAGAATACTGAACAACTAATTGAAATCTAAGTGATACTATGGGAGAATGCTTTCATAAAATAAAAAAAAACAGATAACTTGTTAGATGTTATAGCTATTAAAAGCATGAAGGAGATGGAGGCATGGACAGCTGAAGTGTACTGATTGCCATATAGAAGTATTTGTTATACAGAACAAGAATCCACAGTACTAGCTCACATATGAATGTGTCTGGGCATATATCAGGGTAACAGCCCTGCAGTTAGCATTAAGTAGCAAGTTAATGTATATAAAATATTACTATTCCCAAAGAACTCGCAAGTACACAGAAGCAGAGAAATACAAGAGGCTGAAATAACGAATTCTGATAGAACGTGAGACCATGCACCCATGCCAGACAAAATTCTTGTTCCTATTTAAGGCAAGGCGTATAAACATACATGCAAAACTTAAAACACCACCAAGCACTTGTGATATAGCAATACGAATCCTTCTGCAAGTCTTATTTCAAATAGACACTGGTAGTGAAATGTGACCTAAAGGACAACATACAGCAAAGCAAGCAAGACCTTAAAAGCCATAACAATAGGTAAAGAGCCCAGTCATTTTTGCACGGGCACTCTTTACATTTCTTACACGGAAATAGAAAAATGCTATGTGGCAACCACCAGTGTTAATGCTGCCACACTTGACAAATGAAATGGGTGTGTCTAGCATAAAACGTTATTACTAAGTTGTGCAAATATGGTAAATGAAAATATTTACATGTCATTTACAAATGACAACTATTAGTAGAAACAATACAAACACTGAGCAAGCACTTTTTCCCTACCGGGAACCTGTAAGAAATGTTCAGACAAGACTTAATTCAAGCTTTACTGAAGTCAAAGAGAGACTTCCTTTGTATTGTAATGGGCTTTGGATCTGCTCTTAAATTACAAATAACATTGTGGCTGAGGATAAGAACCTTACCCTAAAGAAACAAGATTAGTTCACAGAATAATGCACTGAATTAACTGAACATTACAAAACGCATTTTCTTATTATGGAATGATTTTGTCTATTTTGTAGCACTTTTGTCTCTGGAAAACAAAGAAGATACCGCTATACTATATATTCTTCACAGCAGATTTCTCTATGTCAATGGCCTAATCAAGAGCCAAATAAGAGTTTACAAGTGTTGTATAATTAAAGATCCTTCAAGATGACAAACACAGCTGTGCAAGGACCACAAATATGATATGTAAGACTTAAAAGCTTTTACAGCTCTAATATTAAAAGCCTGGCTCATTAAGAACTAGTAAGTCTAACAGTCCTAATGTGAAGTCTGACATCAAATATTCACTGAATTATCTTTTCCCAACCTAGAGTGACTACAGGCCTATTGCTACTGTGTTATTACAACAACTAATATTTGCACTAGAAAAACAAAGAAAAATTTGTCATACACGTGCTGAGAGGCTTAATCAATACATTTAGAGTATTTTGAGTTTGTTAAACTGAAATACTTCACAAAACCAGCATCCAACTAATCTGTTGACTATTTCAGAAAACTCTGTTTACACGGAACCTTGTATAAACAACTCAGCATTGTGATTTATGAGTTATTTTATAACTAGAATATGCAGTCACTGTTGGAAGGCTCAAATATTCCAGTGCTAAAAACACACTGCAAAAACTTGGACAGAAAAGGTAAGCCATGTAACTTTACAACAAAATCTTGATTGTTGCTGATATCAATATGATGAGGTTCCAACATATGCCTGTTTTAAATTAGAATTGTGGAAGTCTATATACATATAGACAACATATAAATCAAAACATACTAATTTACTTCCACTATATTGAACGCTGAACCTGTTTTGGTTGCTAAACAGAAAATAAACATTTTTACAGCTTTTGATCAGCTGCATCCCCTAACAGTGTTACAAACAAAAAATACTCCTTAATTTCAACACCAAACTTAAAATAATTATTACCAGAAGGTGGCCAAGAATTGGTAAATGCAATTAATCTACATCTTGTGACGAAGTTTAAGAAGTAAGATAAGCAGTCAGTTCATAATATAGATGCGTGATTTCCTTCAGATGCTTTATGTAGGTTTATTTTTATTGTATACCTACCAAAAATGACTGTGCCACAACATAGAATGTTGTCAGAATGCCACATTTTGACAATTTCCATAGGCTTGTTTGTATTTCTGCATCCAGATTCTCAATTTCTCATGCTGGTAAGAACTTTCTTGGCTGAATAGTCACACTGAAATCAAATGGAGAGGTTCCTAACATGGGAATGAGTATAGCAATCATCTTAGAAAAGAGAAAATGTCTAAATAGAAAAATAATTTTTACTTCAGAACAGAACAAATCCCACTTGAATACATCGAGATAATAGATATAGAGCTCCACATTACTGGAGTGTAAAATAATGTAGTTGAAATATTCCTTGCCCTTTCTTGATCAAGATGAATCACATGAGCAATTGTATTAATCAAACAGGGCAGACTGGGACATGTCAGCAGGCTTAGTAAGTTCTGCAGAGTCTTGGTGTTCCTATTGTTGCGCTAGTTCCTCATGGTTACTGTGATATTCTGGCTCTGTTGTAGTCCACAGGAGATTTATTGCAGAGCTCATTACATTAATGTGATACACTTTAATTAAAATATTAATTAAAGATAACTGTAACAAGGGACCTGGAATGTGTTATGTGAGATCAGTTTCACATAATGACATGTTGCTTCTCATCTTCAAATGCAGAGTTTTAAGCAGGCCTGCCACACAAAAGTAGGCTTTCTAGTTTTCTGTTGAAGGAGAAAACGTACTGCGTTTTCCGAGGTTGTTCCTAAACTGAGAACTATTTGGGCTTTTTGCCTTCCTTATAGTAAAATTCAATTTATTGGTTAAGAGGCCTAGAAGTTTTCAGGGATGCAAAACTCTGAATTGTAAGTTATGATTCACTATTTGTTCTAAAACCATTGTGCAGCAGTAGGCTATTAGAGCAGGGCACATGCAGTTGATGCTTCTCTATCTCTCTTTTATATAACCCTGTCCCTCTAACACAAGTTATTAATCAATGGGTTCAGAAATATTGCCCCTTGTGAATAAATCTCACAAACACATGCAGAGGACATGCTCAAAAACATTAGAAGTTGTAAGGTAAATTATGTGCAAATTACATTGCGGCTTCCCTGTGGATTTCACTGTCTTTGGAAGAGATACAAGTAGCAAGATATAAATGAACATGTTGGTGCTGTAGATGGAAAATTTCTTCCTGATTCAGTGGAACAGAAGTTCATACTTTGAAATGTGAATACACTACCCTTTGCAGACGTCACAATTATATTACAGCTTCCTTCTCCCTCATTTCCAGTACCAAATAGGCTTTCAGATAATTATTACTTGGAATGTATACCCTTTCCTGCTAGTTCTCAAGTCCATCCTTTGCTTAAAAGAAGAATGTATTGAAGAAAAATAGTTTGTTCACAGTAAAACGAACTTCCTCACCTTAAAGATAATGAAGCAAATGAAGCAAGACAAAAATGCTCTCTGCAGAACCCAGATACTACAGGGAAGCATTGTGGCTTTGAAATAGATGGCTCCTGTAGACTGTTCTTGTAGCAAGCTGCTGATAACTGCCATGTGCCCATCTGACATCTGTATTCCGATTAAGAGAAACAGTGTTCCCAAATAGCTACTGGAAATGCTCATTGGACGTGATTATGATGTATACAAAAAACCAAAGGTAATAAGGTATTATGAATACATCTGATTTTGTAAGCTGTTAGTACTTGAAAATCAACACTTCAGGCTTCCTACAAGTTGTACTAGAAAAGGGTGTTACGGATCAGTGAATTTTTTAATGTAGTTTTGAACCTATGCCTAGTGACACTTGTTTTTACAAGGGTTCTGTTTAGTTCATTCATGTGAAAATTCCCATTTGCATTCTAAATTATATTTCTGCTGTAAGTAACAAATCCATTTATAAAGGTTTAATAAAGAACTCTAAGTAGGTCTAGAAAGCTGGCCTAACTAATTATAGTAATGACTCAAATATATAGATATTCTTTTAATTACAGAATTTTTATATTAATGTATTTGTTCTAAATCTTTACTTCTTACAGATAGTTTCATAAAATTTTTAGAACACCTTTTATTTTAGGGAACAAACTCTTTTCTGGACATTATTGTGAAATGGAAGTAGCGTTTTTTTTTTTTCCTCATTTAAAATAGAGAAAATTAAGATTGTGATCCGTGATTTTTCTACATATTAGTTTTAAGGATCAGCATAAAGGATCAAGTATGAGTTATAGTGTAGTGAGTTTGTACCCCCACCAGTGTGGTCTGAATTAATATCAAACTTCAGTTTTTCTGTTTTCACACTTGGCACTTGATTTATTGGTTACTTTGTCCATCCTCATTTTAGTGAATGTTAATCTCTGAGGTTACTCGGGAAAAAAAGGTCTTCAGATGACTGTCCTAACTCCCTAGTACAGCGCCTGCCCCACCAGGAAAGAAAACAAAACCTCTCAATAACATTAGGTAGTCACTGCTAATAAAGAGCAGTGAGATACCCTGGTATATCAGAAGGCCTCAGTCACCCATATCATGGGCAGAACAGTCTCCAGGGATAGGCAGCAAGGGTATGGCACTAGTTTGTGTGCTTGGTGATTTATTACCTACGCTGTGAGGCACAGCTGGCCAGACTTCTCATTGAGTAATGTTTGGGGGGCAGACAAACCAGGGAGCACATTTGATTCACAAGCAGCCTTCAGAAGTCTGAGGAAGACATAGTTAAACAGGTCTGTAGACTAAACTTCCAGCAGGCAGAAGTACAATTAAAACTTCACTATAAAAATTAAGTTGTGGAAACTGACTTGCATTCCTTTTTTATAAGCAGCAGATATACATGTATATTTATTCTGTGTATTTATTGCTTCTTCATAGGATATTTCCTTTTATGAAGAATGGCAAGATTTGCTGTGCCAAAAAAGCTGCTGCTTGTCTGTTTTTGGAACAGACAGAGTAACTTCCAGGCAGGAACAAGTCTCTTAAGATACTAGAACAGTAAAGGCGTGGACAAGTCTGAGAATACAAATATCTGAATCTTATTGGGTGTCCTGCTTGTTAAACTATTTCCTAGCATTTAAGCTATTCTGTGTCAAACCACATCTTTCATCAAGACTTGCTATATCGATGGGTGATATTACAAGAATAATGCACAGGTAATATTTCAGTGTGGCTGGTATGAGTGGAGGTACAAGAACAGGGAAAATAAGGAATGTGAGAGATCACAAGGGCTAGAGGCCTTGTGCATTGTTTGTTGTCAAACACTAATAGTCTAGTTTGATGTTTCTGAGAGTGATGTAAAACACACGGTAACCTTTGCCCATTCCTTACTCTGAAATTCCCATGTACCAAATGCCACTGTGGCAGAGTAGCTTCCCTGGGATGGCTGCCAGCATTGTGAGTACAAGTTGCTGAAAATAACTTGGTGCCAAGAAGATGCAAAGGGCAATCACTTAAAGGGAAAGATGCCATCAGAACATTTAGCACAAGCACAAAGAATGTGTTTCAAGTGAGAACTAAGTGACAATTGCAAAACAACCGCTGCAGTTTCTAGAACTTATTTGATTAGTTAAATAATTTCAGGAGCCTGTAGGCAAATTTATTTTAAATTTGTACTGATTTCTTCAGAATGATTAAGAAGCTGGAATCTAGACAGAGGTGTCACCTGATGTGCTGGTGTGCTGGTGACAAGAAGATGAGGCAATTTTGCCCAACTAATTTATTTATAAGCAAGGGTTTGTTGGGAGATATGGTGAAGGCTGCGTAACTGCAGTGTAACTTGCTATATCAGAATAAAAAAAAATAAGGGAAGACATTGACATTAAGAATGAGGCAGATCCCAGGAAAATGTGAAGTGCTTGATGGTTTGGCTTTTCAAAATAAAATGCAGTAGAGATTCATTGCCAGAATATTAACATAGAACTTACGTAAAACACATTTTCCCTGTTATCAGACTCAGATATAAACTGAATACAGAAACTGGAATGATACCACTTTCTTTATTTAACATGTAGAACCCTCTTCCATACATGGAAGATTACCACAAAGCCAAACAGTCTTGTCCTTGCACATATAAGAAGGGAAATTGGTTTACATCTAATGAGTTTTCTGTACAATGCATATTTTCAGGATCCCTTGACAGGTTAAACATCCAGCCATAGATCTGGTCTATCATCTCCTGAGTTTATGTTAGATTCTAATTCTTTTTCCACATCTGTATTTAATAACCCACAAACAATTAATAATTTTTTATAGTGCTAGAAAATTTGGAAGGCTATTTTAAATCCACAGATTGAAAGAATATTTTATAGAATTTCTAAAAAAGTTATAATAATTGAGAATCAAATGTTGGTACTCTGAATTGGTATTGTCAAGATGTGTAAGAGACATTGGAATTTGCTCAATATTCAAACACTCCTATATGCAAAACTATTCACATGATTAAATACATTGCTGAGATCTAAAACATTCAGAGTATTTAAAATCACCATTCTCTGTGTGAAAAAAAAAAAAGAAGCCATGCTATTGTTGTTGTGGAACACATTATTTGCAGGTACTGACATCATGACTTTCATATATTAAGTAAAATTACAATAATAAATTGTCAAAGAATGTGTAAATTGTCCAGATATTCGCACATAATGTTACAGGTGGATCAGTGAGGTTAAAAAATGTTCTAGAGTAAATAAATAATGATCCCCATTGCTTCTTGTTTCTGAAAGTCAAATTTTTAAATTTCCAACATTCTGCTCATATTCTTCTATTTTATCCCTCATCCTTAAGGACGAATACTTTCCAGTCCTGCATAAACTAAGAGTTTAGTGTGTTATCTTTGATTTGTTGTCTTAATTATTCTCTTTTAAACATTATTTCTTTGAAAAAAATTGAAGAAATGTATCTTGCACTTGGAAAGGGAAGCGTTGAGGAATATGATAATCTTCAGTTTCTTAGCAGCTCATTTTGAAATTTCCCAGAGATGCGCTCTATAGAAACAACCTTTATCCTGATGCTGGAAATAGCCTTTATGTCACCAGAATTGTGCTGTCAACTACCATAAAGAAAACTCTGTAAAGCTGGACACAAGCCCTCAATGTTGAACAGGTTAAATATTTCTGCGGGAGCCAGTGTAGAAATACTGGAGGTCAAAAGATCAAGACTTGATTGAAACAAGGAGAAACAGTGGTGAAATAGACTTAATACCAGTAGTTTTATAGTCTGTATTGAATGGAGGAAGGTGCATTACTACAGATGTTTAAGGTAGCAAGATACAGTGCAATTTCCCCCAGACATTCTCTGTACCCACCCTTTCCCGTTTCTTCCTCCTCCACCCTTTTACTTACAATCTGCCCAAGCCCTGACAGGGCTTTTGGGTCAGAGATGACAAATTATTTGAGGGAGATTCTGTTTGGAACCACACAGCTTTGGATGTGGCCAGTGATGCTGTGGAGAGGTGCATGGTTAGCAGAGCTATGGGATCAGACAATTTAGCCATCTCTGCTGTGGGGGTGTCTATAGGGAACATGCTCCAGAGTATGTAAGGTTTCCGCCCTGTGTGGTGAAATGGGTCTGTGTTTTGGGTTTAGTGGGAGGCAGGTACAGTTTGCACTCAGTGTGCCTATGGTAGGTGAATGGAACCCTTAATTTTTAAGATTAAAAAAAAAAACAAAATAGATGTTTGAAGTCATTCTAGCCTCAGTTTAGGAAGAACTCCTGATCCCTAGAGTACAGAGCAATTTTGCATAACAAATCATTTATTTTATGAAATGGCAAATTTCTATAGTAGAAGATTCTGTCAACATAAACTGCTTACATAAATGTTTGATCTGCAGTAAAATAACTAGTTTCATACACAGAGAATAGAGACTTAAATATTAGTTTTGAACACTAAATAATTTCTGAGTTAATAAAACATAATTTTCTGAGTTTGCAAATCTGGAGTAACAAAAGCTTGATTCTCCAGCTCTTAAAAGATATTTATACACAGCTAGACAAGCCATTTCCAAAAAGTAGCCTTTAATACATTTGTGTTTTCTGAGTTTCTGTCTGTGAGGAATAGAGGTGTCCAGTTTAGATGAGTCTTATTGATCTGACTAATGTGTTACATATATTTTCATACTCTGCTGGTACTACAACACACTTTGCAACATAGAGCAATAACCTTAAACAATCTCTTAGCTCAATACAATTTTTCCTAGGTTAGCATTGCATTTGGTATGAGACTGAACATGATATCATGCTCCTATCTAAAGACTCTGAAACCATCTCTGTTTGCCATTCTCCCTTTCACTCTGTTATCAATTATAATCAGAAATGTTTCTTCTGTTTTGTGATAGCTGAGGATATACCTTCCCCTTATGCCTGCCTACATCTGCCTTAAGATGATGCATTGACTTCCCGTAAGGATCTGCTCAGAGTTCAGAAGGACAGTGTAGTTTTGATGGTCCACAATTAGAAGACAAAAGATTCTCTTTCCTTTGATATTTAAATTTTAAAAGATCTGTTAGATATAAAATTCTTTATCCCTAAATGTAGTAAATTTCTGGTCTTTGGTTTTCTACTTTCTAAAGAAAAATGGAGAATTACAAAAAAAGTGAGAGAAGGAAAAAATAGGGAGTTTTGAAAGTAGCAAGCAGCTGCTGTGAATGTAATATGAAATATGGACAGAAGAGCAAATATTGAATTAAGTAAAAGGTGAAGAATTTAAGGAAAAAGAAAACACATATGCTTATGAGTTAGGGAAAATAATTTTATATTTCTGAACAGTGGTGGGGTCTTCACTGTTCAGTGGTCAGTGCATCCTCCAATTCTACAGACCAGAGGGTTAGCTGAAGATAACTCTACCTCTCCTAATGAAGTGTAAATGGCATTAATTTTACTTTTAATAGAAATTAGTGTTATAATAAAATTATAATCTGTAACTATTTGGCTATTTCTAGTATTATAAAGTCCAATCCTTAAGAAAACTTTGGCCTACCATTTTCTTGAAGTCTACCGTAACATGGACGATGTCACATATTTGACACTTCAGTTTTAAAAAATTGAGGATCTCACAAATACAATGAAGATAATGGGAGCATTAGGTGCTCCAGCAAGGCACAAATTTCAAAAATGAGCCCCTCAAAACATTTTAAATAACTGTATATTTTCGCAAATTCTGGGTTTGGTCCTTAAAAGAATCTTCATTTGAAGGAAAAGTGTTGGAGCGATAAAGTCAAATGAAAACTTATTTTCTATGCCTCTATTTGTAAAAATGATAATTGTAAAGCCTCTCTGAAAAATGTCAAACTTTTTCTTTATTCATCAATGTGTCGATTCCCTTTTACACGACTGACTTTTCAATGAGCTCCTCTTCCAGCCCAGAGGGACTGCAGGAACACTGCCTGAGGTTTGTGGGTAAGATGCAGAAGAATATTAATAAGTTAACCACATGTGCTCAGCAGGTGCTTTATTCTGAAAGGCCATGAGGGCAATTTGAGGGACCAGCTGGAAAGTACACCACCACTGGTGTTTTTGGTAGAAACATCTACTGGTGGACTGACTCTTCATAAAAGCTTTCCTGATCTTCTTGTTGCTGAAATCTACAAGTATCCTATGCATCAGAAGCATTGAGTACTATCACTCTGTGCAGTGCAGATTATTTGTTGCCAGCACAGACAAATCTGAGGGTAGAATATGTTGAACCTCATTTCCCAACAGGAACCACAAGAGCAACTGTGTTGACAATGTTATTCATATTTGACTTTTAAATGTAAATTAACCAAAACAATTTTTTTCTCTCTGCTGCACTCAAGTGGCACTTCTTTGCAGAATTCAGTGGTATCACAATTCAGATCCCAGTTTGCCACAGAGGCTGACTTATAATGGTGGCTTCATAAATGGTATTGTACATTTGCAACATGGACAAGAACTCCCCAGTTTGTTCAAAGACATTAGATTTGCTTGTGTTGAACTTAATAAAGTGTAAAACAGTTTAGGTAATGAAGAAGTTGTTAACATCAGATTGTGACTAATAGTCTGTCTGCTAAGTAGGAGAAACAACATTAGTTCCCATGCCAGAGCCTATAAATCACTGTGGTGAAAAGGTAATTTTTAAGACAAGCGTTCTCAGGAGAAAATGAAGGTAACAGAGTAAAAAAGCAGAAATGCCCCATTAATAATAATAATCCTGCAAAAAAGGTCTCTAGAAATTGAGAAAGTAGCCTGAAGGCTTTTGAAGTTCTCCTAAAATCAGAGCTGAAGAAGGTCAGCTGTCAAAGTACTGTCAACAGATAACAATTAAAGGCTGACTACATAGCACTGAGACCTCTCTGCTAATTGTTTTATATGTTTTAAACATCTGGACCTTTTAAGATTCTTTTTAGGGAATGGTTTATTTGCAAACTAATTTGCATCAGCTATCATAAAAAGGTGCAATGCCAAACACAGATTGACATTAAATCCTTTCTGCTTTATTCTTTTATGAAATGTGAAAGAGGTTTTACTAATACTCAGAAAAAAACATAATTCAGCTCAGGCTTTTTCATATTAGTAGTAAAAATAATTAAAAGTGAAAAAAGAATTAGCCAAATGATGCTTTGTGGGTTTAAAAACTAAACCATGAATACCAACTTAAAAATTCTAATGTAGTGGGATCAAGCTGCAGTCACACATTAGGTGGTCCAGATGAATTTGAGGCTGTCCCCAAGACCAGTTGACATGTTTAAACATTACAATCCTCCCTTTCTCATATTAATGGATTTTAAATGATGTTTTCTATGGTCTTAAAGCAGAAAATAAAACAAACAAACAGAATCCCACACTCCTTTACTCTGCTAGAGAAGCCTTAAGGGTCTAAATCTGAGGGAAGGATAAGAATATAAATAATACATCTGTTGTGCATGTGCAAGACTCTTTTTAAAGCAAGCGTGCTTCACAGATGAAAAACTGCAATGACTACATGGAAGTAGTAATAAGAAGAAATAATCTCTTCAGTACTATATAGTTATCACATAAAACATGCAGTGCTGGGGTTTTTTTTTACCTATTTTCAAAATAATAAATAAAAGCAGTACTAGGTGTATGGGGAGGAGGATGAGAGGAGGCTTGTTGAAAGATTTGTAAATTCGAGGTTTCAGTGACCTTTGAGTCACTCTATAAAATAAAAAAAACACCTAAGCAAACTTTTCACAGTGATCACTGGCTTGGAACCAGATTTTCAGTCACCTCTGCCCACTAACAGGCACCCAAAGCAAGCAAAGTCTCTGTGCTTCTCAATATTCACAAGCAAGGTTGGAATTCTGTCTCAGAATATATCCAGGCTCTTCTCTTAAAATCAACAATTTGTTGTAATAAAAGCTGTTCAGAAAGAGGTACTCATTTGGAGAAAATACCCATTAGAAAGGTTTCTCAGGTTCAGGACAGGACTTGTGGAGCTGCAGGTGGTGTACAACTTCAGCAGTGGAGAAGCTCTGGTTTCACATGGGGACTCAGCATGGGGCAGTGGGCTGTGGGCTCCATCTGCCAGGCCCTGTGAACATGGAGTTCAACCCTTTGGGGACACGGACTTGGTAATCCTCCCTAGGAAAGCCAACACAAGCAGGGAGGGAACTTGAATGTTTTTCTTCCATACTGTCTTGAAAGCACAAACCACAAGGCTGTTCGCTACTTCTGTTGGAGGTAGAATGGGGAAAACATTTCCCAAGCAAGCTCTCGTGCACAGCAGTTTTTCAGATCTAGCCATTTCATTTAGAGACTAAAGTGAATTTGAACTTTTTTGAAAGCTTGACTAATTCTATCATCTTTGATGATAATATACAGTGTAAACTTCTTTCAACATCCTCACTGGTTGCACTGGTTTTTGTTACCATACTATTACAGACTTTATATTTTGGTAGTGAATATTATTACTATAGCTACAGTTTTGTGGTTCAAAGATACAGGATGTTACAGCCTTACTACATGAAATACACCTTGTGATATGGTGCAGTACATGCTGGTCCCTAAAAAAAAATTACTATTTCCCTTTTAAAAATTATTACTTACATAGCTGTGTCATTGAATCCAATCATAGTCTATACTGATAACAAGCAAGATCAACCCCCTTTCTATTACAAGTATATACACTTCTGCAGATGCTAGCACATAGGCTGAAAGTTAACTGTGAGGCTGCGATTTCAAATAAAATCTGGTAAACATTTTCTTTTTCTGTGAGAAAGTGATGGAGAGAAGGAAGGTTTAGGTGGAAGGGAAAGAATGCATTGCATCTTCTGCAGAGCCATCAGAAACAGCCCGAGGATACCACAATGTTGAGGAATTTTTGGAAAACTGGTGTGAAAGGTATGTCGAAAGGCTAATGAGCCTAAAATTCGATCTAACTGGTGAAGAGGAGGACTGCTTATAAGACCTGAAAGCTTAGTGGGTCTGATCTTTCACAGCTATAAACTGATGGAGTTCTATCAATCTTTAGTGGAACCATGCCGTTTTACACTCTCACACACCAATCCAATATCAGTACTCTTTTTATCTTTTATTCATTCTGGTTTTTAAAGCAGCCCTACAAAAACAAAGCAACTGTGCACCTGAGATATTTGTTTTGTGAAGTAATATATTCTAGTTTTATTTTTCTAGCTGGCACGTATTTTTTGTTCAAGAAAATGAAGGGTTTTTTCATAACAGAGTTCCAGAGTTTGGAAAATATACTTTCAAGATAGTAATTCTCTCTCTACAGTGTATTATTTTCCACTTTATTTAGTACTGTAAAGGCATTTTCAATGTACAGAGAGAAGGTTTTTTAATAAGAGTGTCCTCAGATCTGCTAAAGCAGAAAGCAACCTGCTGTCCTCCCAAGCCTCAAACAGTCAAAGCTCTCTCCTCTCCCTTGCTGATGTGTGCAAGTTCTCCCTTATTAATCAGGACTAATCATTGTTTTCCTGGCTGTCTCACAGTCTTCTAATGACCATATTGATTAAACTGGAGATACACTGCCTAATTAAATTTATAATGGCCATTCTGATGCCACTTCAACATTGTTATTAATAGACACAGAGATATTATGGCAATGTGCAAAACAAAAATGCCATTTAATAAGGAATATAGAACCAAGTCATATTACGACATTTGAAACAGAAAGGGGCAGTAGCCTGTTTCACATTGTTATCAGTTACCACAAAGCCAGAAGTGTGCTTTCTCCACAAAGAACTCATGCATCTGCTTTCATCTCTCTCTGGGTGACTACGTGAGGTCTTCTCCTCCATACCAGCAGCCTGGTACGCAGCAAGTCCTCAATCTATTTAACCTTCTCAGAGGTTTAAAGCCAAGTTGTGGTAAATGGACAGCGACACAAGTATAAGTGGTAAGTTGATGGAAAGGCAAAATCAAATGTCTTGGTGTTGCCCAGATTTAATTTACTTCAGTGTGCAGCTGCGTATGTAAGTGAAGCTCACAGCACTGCTACATCCTTGGTTTCTTGTGGAAACCTGTACATTTCTACAGAAATATTAAGCAGCTGCTGTCCTTTGGGGTCATCTAAGCAGATGTCCTAGTTGTTATTCTATACCAGGATCACTGTACAGAAGGGGGAAAATAGCTATACCTTTTGGATGACAGATGAATGCTTGGTAAAGTACTAAGGCATTTACGTGTTAGTTTCTAAAGCACAGCAACCACCTAGGAATTGTCATCCCTCTTTCAAAGGGATTAGTCCTTGCACACTAATGGAAGCTCTTCCATTCCATGTTAGGACAAGCCCCAGAGCTTAGCCAGTGTTCACAAGCACTGCAGGAAGTGTGCTGTGCTAAAAAGGTTCACTAGAGGCAAAGAAAGGGAATAAGAGCATGAGAGTCCGCTTTCTTTTAGAAGGAATAAAGAGCAGTTTCCAAAGGGAGCAGAAGTGATTACACTGTAGCTCCATATCACCCACCAGGAGTTCTCTAGTTGAAGTTGGGGTTTCTTCATTTCATGTCATATTTACAAGTGTATATTCCTCTGAGCCATCTCTGAGTTGCTGCATATTCAGTTAAAACATGCCTACCTTGCACTTTATTCTTGGAAAGTTAATGATTGTCCTTTCCAAAACACCTTTCCTACATCCAGATGGGTTAGTATCATAGACTTTGCTACGAACAGCCATGTATAAATTTGAATACAGGTCCTACCAGCAGTTACCCCACAAGTGCTTTTTTTCTGCCTTTGTGACAATTAGCTAGACTTTGACAGGAGATTCTGTGCTCTGCTTTTAAAAACCTCACACTGCTGGCGTTAATGTATGCCATAGTGAGAGATTAGTTGGGGAGTTTTCTCATACCAGGAATTTTTGTGGGTAACTAGTATAAACCTACTAGATAAGGAAAAAAAATACCTCTGCAGCTGTCTTATTCTGAATATTTGTTTCTTATATTTAAAGTAACTTACTGAAAGAAATAAATCTTGCTGTTTGTGGCTGCATGCAATTTTACTTTAGCTAAACTGTAACAAATTTGTCTCTGTGTGTGACTGGGAGAATCCTAACTGCTCCTCACCACCTATTAAGAGGGAGAGATCATCAGCTATGTTTATCCATCCAGGCAATCTGGATGTCTTATTTGGCTGGATAGTAAGCTAGCAGAAGCATATCATATACCACTATGAGACTATGTGGCTTAAATGAGTAGCTAAACTGAGTTATCATCCATCCTCACTCACAACTCCCACTGGGAGAAAGAATGGAACAAGAAAATCAAACTTAATAGGGCCCTTTCATTAGTTTAATTTCTATAGTTCAACACTGTTTACATAATAAAATGATAGCTATAAATTTTTCACTTTCTAAGAACAGAGCAAGTGATAAATGCGTATCAAAATTACAGCATTGATAGACAGCAGACACCATGTTATTAAAAATGTGCAAAAGAAATGCTTAAATCATTTGTGCAAAAGAAATCCTTAAATCATTTGATTGTTGTTTTTTGAGAATTGTCTCTGCCCCAAGCTTTTAACTTACAGCTTTGCCACTGAAATTTGGCTTCTGGAACTGCTCTCTCTTCTATCTGATCTGGCTCTGATTTGTTAATTTTCTACTTAGAACTGGAGGCTTTAGAACAGATAGCTATCACTAGCCCAGATCTGAGGTCTGTGAACCCCAGCAATATATCTCCTGAATCCCACAGTCTGTTCCAGGAAAACAGAAATTATAAGTTCAGAGGTTCAAATATTGTTTTCTAATGCAATTTTCTTGGAATGGTACTGTAGTAAGAATAACAGTAAAAATAAAACTAAGCTGTGCTCTAAAAACATTTCAGGAAGACAGAATAATTATTTTTGAAAAAAAATATTTCAGAACTTGACTTCGCATTTTGAAATTCTGTAAATTAATTAAATAAATTGTCTTAAATACAGAAAATACATTCTAACTCTCTAGTATTTACACAAACCTAATACCTCAGACCTGACAAATTCCTATTCTACCAGAGGACACATTATTTGATTTCCAATCATTTACTGCGAAACCACAGAAAAATGTTACTAACCAGCCTCATCAGATTGTAAATGTGGTGCCCATCTTTGAGGCCAAGATTTTTGGCTACTGTGTTTCATATTTAGCTGCTTAAATTAACACACCTTGTGTTGGCCAGAGAAAGAAAAAGCATCAGAACTTCTGCATTACTTTTGGACACTTAGGCTGCACATCTGTGTCTCAGTGCCTCCAGTATAAACACCAAATGACATCAGTTACACATCCTGAATCTAGTGACTGAAAAGTGTGACTTTCACACTAGATGTAAAGCCAATGTTTCATTGAAAGTGTAAAAATTGATGTTCCTGCACGGGTGAGCCTGCTTCCTGCAGGAGGAAGAAGAAAAATGAATGCTAGAATTCCAACATAGAGAGTCCCATCTTCCACCAAATATGGATGTGGGAGGAGAAATACTGAGCCATCATTTTTTTACAAACCACTTAATTTTGTTCTGGCAGCTGGTAGGACCCCAGCTGTCCATTTCGCTTTCACCCTGTGACAAACACATGGAGTGCTTTAATAATTTCAAGCACGAAAACAGAGAAAAGATGAACAATAGTGAGTTGCTAAGAATGTTCATTTACATGACATGTATTCCTGACTGCCCTAAATGACTTGTTTTTCAGTAGCCAAACAGCATCAAGAGCTTTTGGCTATCTAGCCAATATTTTTATCTAGCTTGATTACAGAGCAGATTAGGTCTTAAACATTTCTTATGATTAAATAGAGAAGCTTCAGGTCTTAGCCTATTGCTGGTAATGGCTTGGTTAGTAGCTGGCATTTCTGCTTCATACTGTTCTATAAAGGAAATTACCAGTACAAGAGAAGGGGTTTTTTTCTCTGTAATTATTAAAAATTACAAGAGAACTATATATACATCATAAAATATCAATTTTCAGACTGTTTCTCATTAAAATATGTTTTAACTATTGGTAGAGCAACCATGGGGTGAGTGAAAAGGAACTACATATGATTTAATGTCTTAATTATACTTCATAATATACACTGGAAAATCAGTCTGCTTCAATGACCTACCTAGCGGTCTGATAAGGGCAAGCAGAGGGTTGGGTTTCAGAAAGGAAAAATGCATAAACAGGGAGGAAGGGGAGGAAACAGCTGCTTTTATAATGTTATATTCATATACTCATTTACAGGATTAAACATTTCACAGTTTTAAAAATTGATCTGCAATACAAAGGGCCAGACACAGCAGAGTGTGTCTTACACTGCTGGAATCACTAGAACTTCACTGGTGGCAACTCTTGTCCTACCTATGGAAATAAATTCAGAATGAGCAGCCACTCTTACCACATGAAACTTCTACAATACATACTGCAAATGTTGGTGTTTCCATTCACTGTATAGAGGCCAGCCTTAAAGTGTATTTTGTTCTTGATGTTGAATTGAGAATGGTCAGAGAAAATATTGCAGATAAACTTTTCTTACTAAAGCAAAAAACTAGTGTCATTTCCTCAGCTGAAGTCCACATAACATATTTACTATCAGTACCATCCGTAGTAGTTGCTATGAAACACAGATGCAGCAAAATGTAGTTCATAGAGCTTTAAAGCTAAGGTTCTCTAAAAATTGTTTATCAAAATAAGTTAATAATTCAATTCTAGGAAACTATGATAAACAAATATCTTACAGATTGTCTTTTGGAAACTTGGATATCTTCGCGTACAGGTCATGTACAGATACAGAGTTGCTTCTTACAGAATAGGCTCTTTACAGTCCCTAGAAACTGAGATTTCCCTGTAGTCAAATTTACTAATTAATGATCTAACAAATACCATAGTAACCTTTCTAAACTTGGGGCTAGACAAACGGTGCTTTGGTTTTTGAAAACAGCTGGCAGTTTGCATAGTAAGACTTTGGGGAGGGCTGGGGAGGAGAGAACAACATGGAGATTACAGAATAACAGTTCAACTAATGAAGCCTGTCTTTGGGTTGTTGGATATATGAAAACAAATATCCTCAAGTATCTCCAAAGAGATGGGGCACTGAAGAGTTTATCTGTGACAAGCCTCTTTGTTTCTGCAGTCATCAGTGAAGACACAGCAAAGGAAATGGAGGAGCTGCAGTTATGCATTTGCAATACACAAAGTCCTTGTTTTCCCACTAGGCACTGCAGAATAGCAATTGTCCATTCACAGCACATATCACATCCTCTGCATTTCAGAGCTAATATTTTTGCAGTCCTTAAGCTAGCATGCTTCAGCCTAGCAAAGTTAATTTTTGTAACCCTTTGAGGTGCATAGCATGAGGTAGGTGTGCTCATGTTCTGTTCCTTGTTAAATGAATTGTTTTTTCAGTTATAATTTTAAAAGTTAGTTAAATATTTTCAAATTTTAGAGGGTTTATATCTACAGCAACATCTCAAACAAAGCTGTAACATGTCTCATTTCACAAACTGGGAAAATACGAAGATTGCTAGTCATTGAGCATACCTGTATATTAATCCAATTAACAACAGAAATCAGCTGTGTTGGCTGAAATTATTTTTAAGAACACTCATATACACACACACAAGTTCTGACAAGTGGCTCCTCCTCTTGTATTTTGGAATCACAGTCCTGAAAACAGTGTTAGTTTTATGCTAGCAGTTGCTTTCCTTTCCTGCAGCACACACTGTCCACTACAATGCTGCAATACTCATTCAAGGCAGATCACTAACTCGAATATGAATTGAACCTATATGCCATCAAACAGGTGCCAGGATACATTACTTCAACTTCCCAATAAATTTCCACTTTTCTCTGTTTAAGTAGTAAAAGCTATCTGAAAACAGCTGTTGATAAAAGACAATCAGCTCCCTCCCTTCCCACTGAAGATCTGCTTATAAGTCACAGTGCTAGCTACTTCTTAACTTTGAACTTCTGAACCCAAACCAGTAAAGCAATATAAGCATGTAGTAAAAAAAAAAACCATATGTGGTACATGCACTCCTAAAAATGAGGCCGATACTCTTTTCTGCTTGACCTGTTTATTTCCGACTCTTTCTTTCTCTAACTCTCAGACAAACTCATAGCACCCTCAGGATAAGAACGGGTTTCTGCTTTCTTCTCTCTAAGACAGCAAAGTCCCAGGTCTCCTCTCCTGCCACAGAGCAGTAGGAAAACATATAGAAAAAGCAATCACACTTTCCTCAGTGGGGTCCGAAAGGACTACAATAACAGATTCTTTCTGCAATCTTTTTTCACCATCAAATGGTCAAATCAACATAAGTTAAATTTTTCATCTAGTTTGAAGAAAGAGAAAAAGGGAGGAAATTCAAAACACGGTTGCTGTAGTAACAATCATCAGTAAAAATCTTTTCCCCTAAATAATAGTATTATCTCCCTCTCCCCATATCAATTCTAGTTCCCCTTCAAAAATCATCATGCTGCCTCTTTCAGATTTGCCGTACATACCTCAACCATTAAACAAGACATTTAACCATAGTGGCAGTTCTGTGACCTTTGAATGCCGTGAAATCTCTAAGCGGTGCAGCTTGTTCATGAAGACTTGTACTGCAGAATCCAGTAACTGCATCCAGGATTAGGAATAGAATTAAGTAACAACGGCAAACAAAAACAACAAAAACAAAGGAACAGAAAAAAAAAAACAAAAAACCAAAAACAAAACAAAACAAAAAAACCAAAAAAAAAACCAAAATAAAACCTCCCCAAGTCCCCCAACCCAGCCAATAAAACCACCTTAAGAAGCAAAAAAGACTCAGGAAGAGAGTGCACTTTTCTGCCAGTGTAAGGGCTGGGGAAGAGCTGAGCTGAGCTTGCTGCAGTCTGCCTGCCTGTGTTAGCGAGCGAAGGCCGTGCAGGGCTGGGAGGTGCTGTCAACTGCCACAGGCGCGGGAGAGCAGACCAATCCGCACCCGCACTGACAGCTCGGTGGAGTGAAGCCTTCTCTGCTTATGTTTCCTCATTTCAGGAGTGACGTCAAAGGGTTTAGTTTTTCCTCTGCATGTGCTATTAATTTTAAGCGACTGCTATGAGAGGAATGTGGCAGTTATTTAGGCAGGCTCCCCTACTCGACAGAAACCAGAGTCATGATTTTTCTGTCCTGGATTTAGCTTAGAAATATTTTATAATGAGAGGTACCAGAAAGATCCAAAATATCCTCACAAAATGGGGAAAGGCTATAAATATACTCGTGTGTATTGGAGTATTCTTAAACATACCAAATCAGTTTCCCAGTCAGAGCTGTTATCTGCATAAGGTTGTGGTGCAAAATCAGACCTGATTCTGCCCTTGCCCTGAAGCAAATCAGGAACTGCTTCTCTAAATTCAGTGGTGCCACACCAGTGTAAACCTGGTGAAAGAGACAAGACTGAGACTACTGTACACATCCTTTTATCAGTCAGCACCAGCTAGACTAGAAATTAGCAAACTTCTTTCATTACTGTGTCAGTTACTGATGCAGTCACCCTTAAGGTCTGCTGCCCTGGGCAAGCACTTGTTCCAGAGCACAGCCTATCCGTGCTTGCCTACAAGCTTTGCTGTGGACCACCACACAGGGTTTTATGTCATACCAAAGTCCCCATCAAAGGGCAAGAGGCAATGGTAGAGCCTGGCTTCCTGCAGCACCACATGTTTGTCCACAGAGAAGCTATGCAGTTCAATCCTCAAAAAGCCAGTAATGTATGCCAAGTGCAATTAGCATGGGCACAGAGGCCATAACAGCACAAAATAATTGATAGGATGTCAGTTGACAATGATGACTGTTTAGATATCTTTATAATTTTAATTGTATTGATTTGCTCTTCCAGGTACACCTTTCAAAGAAATTGGTTTATGAGGCACAGTTCATTCCTAAAAAGTCTTAACAGTATAACATTTAATTTTAATACACATATAAGTGCTTTTGAAAGTGGATAGGCTGACAGCTCTTGAGAAAGAAATTTCTCAATGATCCACAGAGCAGGTACCAAAATAGTAGAAGTAATAGGAACTTCTCCATGACCACCAACTGATGTTACCAAAATGTTACTTCAGAGGGGCCAAAATATTTAATGATTTTTTTATCACTGAAAAGACTGACTGTGCTGTCACTGCTAATATAATCAGCTTCAGCAATAAATGCAAAGGGTTATGGTGCTGTAAATGCTGGAATAACATATTAAAAAGTATTAAATAAGTTAGAGATTTACAAAATCAATTAGAGCTCATTAAGTTCATCCAACTGTACTTAGAGAACCATGTGAAGCAATCTAGAATGCATAAATAGGAATATTACTTGTAGTAGAGAGAAAATATTCACGTTCATCTTCACTCAGCATTGGGGAGGGGGCAGCTGAGTATTGCACTTTGGGAATTGCACTTTAGGGACCATTTTTGGGAATGTCAGTTGAAAACCATATGGGTTCCCATGAGAATGATCTGGAGTCTATGAAGAAAAGCTGAGAATGACATTACTTAGTCCAAAAAAGAAGACTTGATAAGAATTATTAACTATATATAGGGTACGTTTATAAAAAAAACCCCTACCCAAACGACCAAACAATACTTATTATTTGTCCTGGAGGAATTATATAGCCTTTAAACTCTTTTACAGCCTTCATGATGACCTAGCTGCATCTGAGCTGGTAATAAATCTCAAACTGTGTTTAGGAAGTGATTAGGGCAATGCCCAAACTCTGTGAGGGCCCATTCTAGGAATGTGACATTGTAGATAATTGAGATCCACTATTTGGGGTTTTGTTCTGGCTCTGCTTATTTTACCAGTACAGATACAGGCAATTTACAAAGAAGGGAATACATTTTTCTCCGTATTCATTGTGGTTAGAAGAAGTAAACTGCAGCACTGTAAAGTTGTTTGACATAGAAAAAACTAAATGTAGTAGAGTGAAGTGCTGAAATAGACAAACTGTGATAGTCCACAGTGTCCTGTTACTGGCTCTTTTAAAAAGTATGGTTAGGCAACCACTATTCATGAGCAGTTTTGATATAGGTGATCCTAATTTGGAGTAGAGAAGTAAGAATAGGGGATTTCTGAATGCCTATTTCAATCCTTTCCCCCCCCATTTTCTGCATCTTAGCATCAGAATTATTATTAACACTATTCTGTGTTTCATGAATTAGGGTTCTGGTAAATTCAGGTCCTGCACAAAGTCTTATTTTCTCTTTCCTACAGAAGGTAGAGGTTTCTTCAGCCTCCAGGAATCATGTGGCTCTCTGAAAATAAGTGGTCACTGTGGTTTTTGTGATGTAAATACTTCTTGAGAGGAAAGATAGACAAGCCTAGAAGCACTTATGATTGCAGTTTCTACTTAGAAAAAGATAATCTTATATGAGTACACGCATTGAAGGATGGGAAAGAGAACGCATGCTCTGCACAGTGTTATGAGACCTTGGTTTTCTCTGCATGACCGCATCCTTCCCTGATGGGATGGGAAGGACTGCTGAGAAGAAATAGGCTCTATCTAACAAAGAAAGAAGGAAAAATGTTATAATAAATTAGCTAATCTGATCAGATGCATGCTAGAATATCCTGTCAGACTGGTGCCATGAGTGTCCAAAGAAACACGACCCACAGTGGTCTAGAAAAACAACCTGAATAAATGAAAACTCTATGAGTCTTTTTAAAAAGTCATTGGAAGAAGAAGAAGTAGGAGAAGAAGAAGCAAGCAAACTAATTGATGCTCAGCCTAGTTGTCTCTATACTGATGTAAACATGTCAAAAATAATAGAATGAGCTAGAAAACCTAATGCAAGATCAAAATTACAATTTAATTGACATAACAAAAACTTGTAGGTTACAGGCATGCGAGTATGTGACTGGAATACTAAAATTGAGTAGCACAACTTGTTCAGGAGCAACAGGAGGGGAAAAAGGTGAAGGAGATTAGGCCACATCTCACTCAGATGTGCAGAATGCAGTAGGAAGCATGTATTGAAAGTCTGAATAATAGTACAAAGGAAAATAATACGTGTATTTGGAGGAGATCTGCTGCAGATCCAGGCAGATCAAGTGGATAACTCTTTTTGTTAGCAATTAGCAGGATTGTCTGAAGCACAGAATTTAGCCATAATGGGAGATTTTAATCACGCAGCTCTTGGAAAAAGAGCTGAACTAGACTCAGACACCTTGGTTCATTCTTTCCAGAATAAGCCTTCAGAGCACATTTGTGAATCCCCCAAATTTTTGAGCCTGCCTTTTTGAGCAGGCTTGCTTGACTAAGTAATACATTTGACTTCCTTTTATAGTCCTGGCTCAGCACTGGAGGCACTTTAATTATATCTTTAGGTATTCCCCTTTCTCAGTATAGGTGGCACACCAAGACTTGCTGTCTGCTACCATGGGATGGCATTCCTCTTCTCAAATCTTCAACCCTTCCACTGTGATCTTTGGAAAGGAACTTGAATTTTAGAGAGACTGCTTAATCTGCCTCACCCAGTTCACACTCCTTATATCCAGACATACGCCCTGAAACCTGAAGAAAATAAATTCATTCAAATGCCAGTAAAAATTGTGTTTGCACATGATAGAATGGTGGACACTGTGCATGAACAGGCAAAAAGATGCCTCCTTCCTAAGGCACCGTCCACTTTGTTTACATCTCTTTATTTCTACCCTGGCCATCTTTAGGAAGGGCTCCACTATGGGACCACATATTGCTCTTCATCGAATCATAGAATAATTTAGGTTGCAAAAGACCTCTAGGATCATCAAGTCCAACCTTCGCCCAACATCTCCGTGACCCCTAGACCATGTCTTGAAGTGCCAGTTTTGCTGTCAATGACATCTGAGGCAGTATAGTAGTTTTAGAGTGTGGGAATAAGACGTCAAAAAGATGCCTTTTTTTCAAGCTGCTGCTACCAATGAGTTCATGACTGACTCTTCCTTTACATATCCCTCAGCTCCTCCCAAAACTGCTCTGAAATCCAAGGTTGTATATGTTATAGTTACTCCCAAAGGTATTGCTACTTTTCCTCAGGGCGTGAACATGTATGTCTGAGGATGCTGAAGACACTGTGATGAAATTTGTTCTTTGCCAGGTCTGTTGCATCTTTCTTTGACAAGGGACAATAAAGGTGAAGAACTAGTGCAGAGGCATAGTCTGTAGTCATGAAAAAAAAGAAGGGAGAGGGTGGACAACTATAGTCAAAGAAACATAGTGTCATGAGTTGATGCTTGTCCCACCCTAGGACAACAGATCTACTACTCTTGCAGTTTACATATTACACTGGGTATGTTGCTGTTGGAAAACTTCTTAAAGCAGATTTCTCCAGGCTGAATCATGTGAAAATGACTGGATAGTGGCTAGATGTGGATGTCACGTGCCTGTTTATTTACAAATCAATGCCCTCAGTTAGCTTTTTAATCTTGTTACAGATGCAATGAATGGCTGGAAGAACCCTTGATGCACCATCTGTGG
Organism: Coracias cyanogaster; assembly: GCA_033124195.1. Taxonomy (NCBI): domain Eukaryota; kingdom Metazoa; phylum Chordata; class Aves; order Coraciiformes; family Coraciidae; genus Coracias; species Coracias cyanogaster. The sequence goes on along the minus strand of JAVSBS010018158.1, from coordinate 9,652 downwards.
AACTGACTCCCTTACAGTTCTCTTCTTCTGGGATCTGTGCAACATTTCAGTTTTTTTACAGAGAGCATGTGTGAACTGTCAGAAGATTGTGTTTGCTGGTGAGTAGCTAAGATTCAGGGTTGTCTGGAATGACCCAGGGCCAGGGTGCAGAGGGCAGTATGAGTCAGACAAGCATGGAGGGGAGATAGGTAAGGGCATGATGTTGTTCAGAGGGAGGTGGTACTCAAAGGAGGCACAGATTGCTGATATGACTGTAGACTTCATTTATCTGATCTGTAAGGCAGGTGTGTTGGTTCATGGTTTAGATTTCTGTGCTTGACTTCATCTGACAAAGTGCTCTCGTAACAAGATTACATTGCTTCTGAGAAAGGTGTCTACAACAAGTGAATGCTCTCCAGCTCCCTCAAACTTACCTGTGCATTATTCTGTCTGGCTTTGCAGCCTTGATCTTACCTACATACTGTCAGACATCTTTTCAAATATGATCCAGAAATTCAGCTGCTTCTGGCAAATAACTTTCCTCTAACTGTCCCTTATGCCCCATTGGAGTTCCCAATTTCCTTTCCATTCAGCATCTGCTCTAATCTGATCTGCCAAGTTAAAAAAAAAATTCTTTATATTACTTTCTTTTAGCTTTCTCTCTACTTGAACAGCACAAAGGCAAGGGCATATGCATGGGATAAAGTTTCTCCTCTTATAACATCTGTTGCAACTCAAATACAGTTAAAGAATCTTAATTTGGAAGTGGTTGTGGACAACAGTTTTGATGTGAACCCAGCTATCACAATGGACTCTCAGGCAATTTGGGCTGACCTTAGACATTTCCCTCACAAGGAGGAACACAAGGGCATTTGGGCAGAGGGTCAGCACTGTGGGTTTGTGAACAGCCTCCTGTTTCACAGCACAGAACAGGAAATTTAGGCACATACAGAGCTTTAGATATCCATGCATAGGTACCCTCAGGATTTAGGCAGGTAGGCTACTGAAGAGAGAAATTTACACTATATGAGATCTAGGGGCATGAAAGTCCCTAAGTGAAAGTAAATGAATTAGGTGTGATCTAGCTATGCATTATTTCCGATATATTTTCAATCAAGGTTTGGGAGAAAGTACCTAGATAGAAGGCTACTTCTGTGGTTTATAAAAAATTAACATATCACCTTACCGTTCAACAAAATTTATATTGCCTTGTATATTAAAATCTGTAGAAAAAGAGTAAAGTTCCAGAACTTTAACATGGCTTGATTTAACCTAAGAACATTTTGAGTTATGTAATGTGACTAGATTTTTAGAAAACTTCTCTGCTTACTTTTATATATTTATTGGTTTTTTTAGTGATGGTAAAGATGCTTAATTAAATGGATTTTTTTCTATCAAACCAGTATAGAAATACTATACTATAACAGTATAATACTATTCTATAACAGTATAGAATTCAGTATATGGATTAGGTAGTTCACAAAACCAACATTGGATAAGCTCAACAAGCATCATATAGGATGATGAAAGCATCAGAAAGAGAGTTTCAAACGTCCATTAAGTTCGGGCACTGATCTAGTATATAGTGTGAACCTTGATTTTCAGCAGACATGACTTCTGAATTAATTAAAACATAACTACATACCTGAATATTATGAACAAATTTAGAGTCCAGTCATAGTCTGGTTTTTTGTTTTATACCATCTACAATGGTAGCAAGCATGGCTTGCTCTCAGTCAGGCTTCCTGGCCAGTGGTGCTCAGAGCAGTTGTAAGTTCCCCAAAGTCAGAGTAGACCCATATTGGCAGAGCTGTAGTTTGTGCTGCTACTGCAAATGCTGTATATAGGTGCAAAGGACTTCAGTTCTTCTGGAATGAAGAAGCTGATGTGCAGTTCTCAGGCATCAACAAAAAAGGGTGAGAAAACACTGTTGCAAATGACTAATATTTGTTTTAGTGATCAGAACATATGCTTCTTAATGTGACATTTGATTTCCAATCCAGGAAGATTCAGAACAGAAAGGTGAAAAGTTTAGTGTTTTCCCTTACCTGAAAGAATAAAAACTTTCTTTTACTTTGGCCAGTGTTGAGTACTTTCATCTTCACTCTGATGGCACAACTTCCCTCTAAAATCTAAACACGTTCAGGGAAGAATTTCAGTTGTAAAAAACAACAAGACCAACAAATAAAATGCCTTATATTTTTAATATTATGGCTGCTGATACTTCTCCAAATTCATCCAGCCGTAATTTGTGCAAGCAAGTTTTTTTTCTTTTATTTTTTCTTTTATGAGTCTCCTGGTGTTTAAGGTGGTTGAAAAAGAAGGGATAAACCAAAAGCTATGATTTTCAATGCCACAAAGGAAGTTGAAATAGGAGGAAAAAAAACCTAGATGCAGTTCTGCATTGAAGGGTTAAAAGCAGTGTCAGAAAGGTTAGTATATCAACTGGTGGAGTGGTAGAGGTGAAAAAGTATTGCAAGAAAAAAAATAAAAATCCTTGTTTATTCAATGGAGTATCTTATGTTTTACAGTCAACAAGTAAAGAGGCAGGAAAAATAATGATATGGTGATTTGCAATTCAAAATATCCTTTTTAATATTTAAAAATTTGTACTGCATCACTGTTTTACACAGATAAGCACACAGGTAAGTATTTTCTTGAAAAATACTGAGGAAAACAGTACACAATTCCTAGATTTTAATTTCAACATGCATAAACTACAAAGAGCTTTATTCTTGCTTTATATCTGATTTTTTCCTGTCTTGTATAAAATTTTAGGTGCAAAAGGACTGGATTGTTGCCTAAGAAAATCTTTGAGCAAAAGCTGGAATTAGATTCTAGAGTGGATTTTGTAGAATAAAGAGAATTTCAATCTATTTTAACAATTTTACCACTTAGATATTTCATTATGTTTTTTGGAATTTGAAGATTTTTTTCACATTTCCATTTTATTTTTTGTGAAATAACATTACTTGAAATGAAACTGAGGACGACATTTTTGAAAGATGATTATTTAATCTCTCAAAGGGGATTTTAGCTTTTGCATGAAGCTAACAGTGATTTACTTTCTTATTCTGTTGAATTGAAATGTGGTAGTGTGATCCAGCAGGCTCAGGCCTTTAAGATGAAAAGTACATTGAAACATGCAAATTAAAATTAGTGAAAATCATTCGGGTTTGCTCAGCAACTAGTACTCGAACATGAATGATGGTTTGACCTGTTTTATGCATTCAGTATAAACTTCTGATGACACAAATATGGTCCCAAATAGCATAGAATAACAATTGCAACAGTAACACACCAATCTGACAATATGAACATTTCTGTTAACTAGCATTAGAGGTAATTTTAGCACAGCAATAATTACAGTTACTGTGGCATCCAGCCACTGAACTACATTAAAGACAGGACATAGCTACTGAGGACCCCTCTATTTTGGAGTAAAGGTCTCTGCTCTACAGTGATGCAGGCTGTATTTTTAATGGCATGAAACAGCACCTCAGTTAATGCTCCCTGTTACTGCATCTGACCCACCCTTCTCTTGCACACACACTTCTGTTTTATGACCAGAACCCTTTCCATGTGACCTTGCAGATCAAGCCCACAAACCAGTTGCTTGGTGTTCCTGCTTTGCACTCTTAAAATGCTCCTTCCAGATGCTTGCAATGCTGAGGTATAGACCACATAGCTCTCTTTGAATTTCATGGTCCTTCTGTCTAAATTTCATTTTCAGAGTCTCAAGGTTTGCTAAACAAAGGGAAATACATTTTTCTGGCCATTATCCAGGAGTAACTATTAGCAATCATGGTCAAGACAAGCGAGGGGGTTGAATCCATCTCCCGAAGGTCAAGAAATACATACTAAAATAGTAGCCAAATAAAGACTACCAAAAGCAATTCCTCATCTGTGCAATTGTCAGGTCTGTCTACATATCCTCTGCTTCTACAGTTTGGTTCACATCTGAAACTCCAAGTTACTGTGTAGCAAAGAGAATCAAAATGCTAGGAATTGCAGGTGTCATACTTAAAGAGCACCAGTCACTTGCAGTGAAGTACAATTGACCTTTATCTAAGATACTTTTGTAAGAAGTCATTTTTCTGTGATGACTAAGATCATACATCTCCTCCCCACCACCCTCCCCATCCCCCAGGCTCTAATAGGTAAAAACCTGACATAAATGGAAACTACTAAAGAACAAAAATGAGCAGAAAAGAAAGAAAATTTTAGCAGTAAGAAGCAGTGCATTGTCCTACAACTTTTCAGTGTGCTTAACTTTAAATCCTAAAGGCAAAATGTCTCACCCATAAGATATATAAACAGAATCATAGAATCATAGAATGCCAGGTTGGAAGGCACCTCAAGGATCATTTAGTCTAACCTTTCAGTCTAAATGTTATCCAGATTAAGGGCAAAAGCAAGCACACAATGGTTTTGCCCATGCTTTATCCTGCTGCTGAATGAGCCAGCTTAGATGTGAGAATCAGAGAAATGCATCCAGGTAGACAAGATCTATACGCAACACCTAAGCGGGACTTACTGTGGTAAGTCATAAAGCCACTTCGATCTTTGAATAGCACCATATAGCTGATTATAGAGTGAGTGGCTGTTGTTCTGAATGGTGGCACTAGCCGCAGCTTGGCAGGAGACACCTTCTTCCAGAGAGGCAGGATTCAACTGGAGAATCAATGTCTCCTTTGAATTTCTTGCAGACAATGCACCCATGTTGCTGTAGAGAACTGCTTTCCAGAAAAAATTGTTGGACCCAGCAATAACTACACTCAGCCTGTACCAGTAATGACAAAAGGCTGGAAATGAGTTATATTTTTTGTCCATATTTTACTAAAATAGTTAAAAACACTTTACATCAAAAGCATGTCTCATTTGCACTACTAGCAACATGAAGCTGTTTGTTGTCTCAAAAAAAGGGTCATATATATTACTCGTGTTTGCTCAGCACCTGTCACTGTAAAATCCTGGCCTATGGCTCACTAAACAACACCAGTAAGAAGCAGAAATTTCTTCTTGCACTTACCTACTGCATTCTCTTATTACACTACAAGCTTTCAGAGCGGATGAAAATTCCTTCAATAATTAGTAGTTAGAAAGCATTTGAACGTGCAATAGGCATGCACATTCAACACTTTAATCATTTTTTTGCCATTGAACATTTTCCTGAATATACCTATTATGCAAAGCAAAGGAGATAATGAAATTAAATGCCTGCAAGGCACAGAGAAATACCTTACACATCAGCTCAAGGGAAGTGTGAAACACTTTGATGGTAAGACTCACTTCACTCCGGCTGATGTGCTCAGTTCACCTGAGTCACTTCCATTAGGTTAACTGTAAGTTTATTCAGGACCACTGGAGAAAGCTCCTGATTCATTAGGAAATGTGTGCAAGCATTACTCAGGAAGAGAGAAAGTATTTAAGGTTTTGCTAGTGTAACACATGTTTTATAAATCTGAAACTCACTGAAGTGGGCATTGCTCTGGAAGAATAGAAGAGGATGATGATAATTACTAAACATGCTCATTACAGTAATCAAGAGTGGCAGAGGTCATGCAAATGAACATTGTTCAGAGAACAGGATATGAGACACCTGACTTCTCTGGATGGAGGACAGGGAAAGAGATGGGAGAAAATGTTAAATGGGAATGCAAAGGAAGGAAATGTGAGACAGAGTGAAAAGAAGGTAAGTCCATATAATTTACGTCAAAACTGCTCTAAATAAGAACAGCCAGGAAGATAGTTTAGACTTTTTCCATTTTGGTGGCACTGAAATAATTTATGTTTTAAATTTGTAAGGAATGTTACAATCATTTTGTTGTAGAGTAAACCACAGATGCTTGAGATCAAACACATAGGACTTGGTCATGAACAAGATAACAGACTGGGAAACTGATGGGGATGAAATGAACTGAACAGATCTGATTTTGTCACTACAAATCTCTCTGAATGAATATACACATTGTATTCTCAGTCCTTCCAGGGACTTTTCCTGAGTCTGGCTATAAAGGAGCATGCTCAGTACTTAGAGGAATCTTCCCTGACATGCTCCAGCAAAGTCTTACTTAATCCTTCCCCTAGACTCAAAGGGAGCGCTTTTCTTTTCTGGTCCTCCCAAACAGGACTGAACATCTCCCTTCTCTTCTAGCTCCTCAGCAGGTCCTGATCAGCAGAGCACAGCAGCAGGTCAGTACAGTGCTTAGCGCAATGGACTGAAGTTCTCCTCAACTCACCTGCTGCTGCACCCAGCTGGAAATTTCTAGAGGGGCTGGGGAGGTCTCTGCCTAGAAACCTCCAGCAGGAGTGGATATGTATTTTGATACATGCTGAAAACAATATTCACTATATTCATATGTAGCAATGATTTGCTGCTGGCATATGGATTAAAGAAACTTCCTCAAAGTTTTCATCATAAAATTCTGCTTCTATCCCTGAGCTGCAAGAGCAAAATCAGGTGAGTGTGGGCAAGGTCGTGATTTAACAGGCAATTTCTCAAGCATGAAGTCACAAACATGATTTTTATTTTACTTATTCAATTCAGTCTCAGGAAAATAAAAAGCAGATCTTTTTAATTTTTCTTTTTTTTTAGTTTACCAGTCAGATTTTTGTTAGAAGGCATTTCTTCAGGTTGAACTCTACACTCTAAATGAGGCTTATACCACAGTTATTTTCTTTAGTGTTACTCTGTAAAGATTTGATTGATTGATCCAACCTTTCTCTTAGTTAAGTGGCAAGTGAAGGAAATCAGTGTCACCTTTTATAAAGAGCCAAAGGCTGTCACACTAACCACAGTTCTGCCAGATGTAAAGCTAGAGCCACTGCAATCACATGCAGAAGTTAGGCAAAACATTTGTGTGGGTGTTATCATGATGTCCTAATAATCCCCTAGGGTAAGAACATGTTTTAGGAAACTATTGGCTCAGAAATAGAGACAATATCCATGTGCACGGAAATAGTTATATTCTTACTGTCTTCAGTGGGAGCACTAAGGTCTCACACAGAGGTAAGTTCCTGTTGGTTTTCTTGTGGTAATCCAAATTCCTCTTATCTATGTGCACCCAGCAAATTATTTGTAGATTACCACATGTTCCTTTTTCCTTCTAACTCATCAACAGACCATTCTTAGGGAAAAGCTTATTAAAAACTATGTACAAATTCATCTCTGAATTTAGTACAGCTCTGAATCAGTTGATAAAAAGCAACTGCTGTGCAATTGATCAGTCATGTGTATTTTAAAGATTGAATATTTCACCCAAATTCTGCTTTACCTATCCATAAATACAAATAAAAATAAACTGATGACAAAACATCTACAGAAATTTATGTTCCAATGCTCTGTTTTGGTTGATTCTCAAGATACACTGTTCCCCTTAAAACACCAGGAGTTAGTAATTCGTAAGTATTGTTTTCCACCACAGGAAACATCTGATTTTCTGTAATTAGGGAAGGCAGAATTATATGCCATCACTTAAGAAGCAGAACAGCAATTGACTTTCATGATCATTTGCCAATCTTCAGGCATTAATAGGAAGCCAATGTCATGTCTTTTGACGTAATCTCTGTACAGTAAATAGGGCACTTGTGTAAATTTGATGGGCTTCATTAAAACTTGTGGAGCAAGAGAAAAGGAAAAGATGGTGCAGTGTAATGGAGTGTAGCCTTGGGACATTGTATTCTGTGATAGTAGAGAGTTGCCAGGGGAAACTGCAAGATGCAGATGCCAAACATGTTTTGTAAGGGAAGAGGCACAGACAGTGGAATGGTGTCCTTTCTCTCTCCCTTTTATATATGTGACTGCTTGGAGCTCATACTGTATTACACCTTCTATGCTGTTATGTCTTGAAAGACTGTCCAGTTTTAAATTGAGTGTGGTATAAACACTTAGCAGAAGTTTGTTAGGACCAAGCTAGTGCATGGCTTGCCTAACAGCAGCTTAATTTTCATATGCAATGCGCTTAACTTCATGGGTGCCATGACTCACACTTGGAAGCCTCTAGACAAAGCGAGGAGTACAGTCAACTAACCTTCCTTCCTGTTGGGTTTGGGGTTGGTTTTTTTTTTCACACTCTCTGATTAGATCAGCTGTTTTTCCCCAAGAAAATTCCCCAATCAAATTTCTGAGATGGACTTGTTAATTAATATACAGTATAAACTCCATTTTTTACTGTGTACTATACTAAAGGTAGGATTTTCAAGCTAAATAGACACAGATCTATTTTCACTGTGCTTTGTACCTGAATCAGGTACCTTTCTTAACAAAAACACACATCACATGTCAGGAATGCACCTGAAAGCTCTAAGTAGATCAATCAACAAAGTCAGATAATAACCACAGCTTTTCTTTCTGTCCCTTCTTTATGATGTATATGACTAGAGCTCTTAATTGTACATGTGCAAAACAAATTCTTCCCTTGCACAGGCAAGGGAACTGGAGAGCACAGGGTGATCTCCCTATGCCCCTAGTAACACCTATATCTGGGTCATCCATCATGGCAGTTAGTAATATTATCTGAGCATAAAACCTGCTTTCTGTGAGCATCCTGAGTGGCCATTTCCAAGAAAGCAGCAATGAAGCAGGAAAACCATAGCTGAGAGTTTAAATCACTTTTTTTTTTTAAATTTTTTTTTATTTTCCAAATGAGGCAGCAGAAAGCTTGCTCCCTTTGCATATAACATTTTCTCTGAACATAATACCTTACATATCATGCACTGGGCAGGGCAGACCAGCATTGCCTAAGTGCTGGCCAATAATTAATCCACATAACAAACCAAACACTTGGTAAAACCTCTGTAAAAAAAAAGAGAGAAAAAAACCCTCCTACCCACTCCCCTCAAGGCAAAGTGAATAAATCCTCCCATTTATATGTGACGTGGTGGCTGCCCCAACATACAGCAATCACCCCTGGATTGCTGAAACCAAGTCTAGAGTTTTTTATACAAGTGTTTTTAATTTAGAGTTGCATTTGTGAATATCCCCACAGCACTAGAGGAATCCTTCCTTGTAATTAGCAACTCTGAACGTAGCTTGTAGAATACAGCTGCAAACCTTGTGATTTTATCCTGTCTCTGAGGAAAATTATGAAGGAAATTTTTCCTTTCTTTATCTCACAGCCTAGGTCATGTAGACAGCCTGCAATTCATCAGGTTATGGCTCCTGATGATGAGACATGTTCTTATGTAGAAATTAGATTTATCATATGCTGAACTGAGCTGATCTTTACAATAAGAAATAGTTAATTCATTTTCATTAAATCAGCGAAGCTCCTAGTGAAAAACAACTAGCATATTAGAGAGAGAGCTACAAAAAGAATGGATTCTTAATGCCAAAAGTGCCAGTTTCAACTTTGTTATAGAAAGAGAGCCAAGTTCAACTAGGAACACATGGATATTCATAGATCATCCCTAAATTTGACATGTTCTGTGGTGTTTTGACTACCATGGTCCTGTTTTAAATCCCTGTTTTTAAATAGGTCTATGCTCTTTTCCCTAATACACATAATGTCTAGTTTTTATATACTGCTTTTATTCCAAGCTCTTCAGAGATACTTGCATCTAAACACTTCCTTTTTTTACTGTCTTTGTGTTTTAGAGTTTGGGAGAGGCATAATGCTACGTTGGCTTATTCCAAAAAGTGAACCAGGTGAGACATACAGGTGAGTGTTCT